>PVLD010014908.1:0-16325 GCA_004027595.1 Dinomys branickii
ACAAGATCAATTGTTTCCTTACAGAGAATTGGGGTGGGTTTTTCACCCCAGACAGGAGTGACTCTGCAAGCTGCAGGCAGATCTCATCCTGTACTTTGGAATTTAACAGGCATATAAACAAAAACTCATTATTAGCAATTTGTTAATTTATTTTGGTTGTTTATCCCTGTAATATTTTTTTAAAATTTCTGCAGCTTGTGACACCCTTGTCCCCTTATGTAGGTCAATGGGATGACGAGCTGCAGAAAGAAGCCCTTTCAAAAGCCTGATGATTTTTCCCATGTTTAATCTCATTTGTTTCTCAGCCACCCTTAAAAAGTTTTTCCCTCTTCCGAAGTAAACAAAGTTCACATCTGTTGACAAATCACCCCAGATGGGGAGGTGAAACTCAAACATTGCTTTTAGCAAATCGATCTAAATGGAGTTTGTTTTGGGGGGGTGGCGGCAGCTCAGCCTGCTCCTTTATCTGGATCTGTTACAGGCTCCGCCTCAGTCTCCACAGCAGATACAGCTTCACACAACAGCAGCAATTACAGCACTATGAAGCAGCCCTGCAGGGTCAGGACCTGTTCAGCTTTTAAGTAAACAGCTGCCAGAGGTAGGACAGGCAGGAGTACGATCAGAGCTCCCCCCAACTCATGTAACCCATTTTATTGTGATCTCAGAAAGCAGGCACACTTTGGATGCGAGCACACTGAATGACGTGAGTGCACTGAATGATGCAAGCGCAGCCCGGTTAACACAGAACAAGCATTTAAAACAGATAGACAGACGGACAAGACAATCAACAAAATCCTGGGAGAAGAAATTTAGCCCCTCTGACTTGTTTTGTCAGTTTAGATTAGAGACTGGTTTGGAACACAAAGCCGGATTTTCTCTCAGCACACACCAGAGAGACGCAATCCCTCCTTTAGAAGGTAAAAAGCCCGCTTACCCCAGCGGCTTTTCTCACGTTTCCTTCTGGCTCTGGAGGGCGTGAGTCCTGCTGCTTGAGACTGCATCTCACGCCTGAGAGCCACAGCCAGCAAAATACCAAGGGCCCTTCCCGTCCCAAACCCAGTCTCCAACCCAAACCCAGTCTCGAGAAAGATAAGCCAATTAAAATCTTACCCAGTTGGAGGGTTGAAACTCCATTTGTCCTTCTTTGTAGCCACAGCCTCCAGGCCTTAGCCCTCTCCGGATGGTGAGAGCTGAATTCAGCTGGGGTGCCAAGCCATACAGGAGAGGGCCAGGGGTCCAGAGGCCAGGGCCCCCTCAAAAGAGGAATTCACCTTGGAGTATCCCGGACGAGCCCCCAAATTGTTGCGGCAAAAATCAGAAATTGGGTCAAACTCCGCAGGGAATCCAAAGACTCATTTAGAACAAATGGAGTTTTAATTAATTTTAATTTAGAATCAATTTGGACTGGTCATTGCCCTCCATTCCCGACCAGAGAATGTGGCACTTAACTGCCTTTGTTCTCACCTTATATACATTTTTGGTTTCCATGGTAATAGATTGGAATGTCTAGGCCTGGCCATAGTTGTTTACCTTGCACCATGTGACCAGGTCAGGCTCTGGCCATAATGATATGTATATTTTAACAATTCAGGCAAGGAGAAGAATTCCAGGACAAAGTCAGAACTGCAAAGTTAACCCTTTACAACTCCTCCAGGATGTTTCTCAAGACACATTTTGAGGCTTGTCTATCTTAAAATGTTGTGCTAAAAGTCACCACCCATCACACCATCAGAATATGAAGTAATGCATAAACCTCCGGCAACCATTTGGCTGACTCTGGTAAATTGAAACTAGATCTAGCAGTTCTCCTGCTGAACATGCAAATAAGAAGCACTCCTGCATGTGTCTATGGAGACTTGCAAAGGATATTTATGGGAGTACTGTTCATAATACCAAAAATGGAAACAATCACATTTTCATTAATAGAAAAAAGAATCAAAATGGAAAGAAGGGATAAAATATGGAGTACCATAGGCTATTATATTAGCAAGCAATACTATAAGTGAAATAGCTCTATTTCTAACAGTATAGATAATTTTTGAGTGAAAAAATAAAGTTGCAGAATTATGCATAGAGGAAGGATACTGCTTTGTAAAACTTTAAACACATGCCCAAAATTGTACAATGGTGGTGGACGCTCATGTGGATGTAAAGGGATGGAGGATGGTTGGAAGGCTACATAGAAGACTTACGGCAGTGAGTGTGTCTAGCGAGGTAGCAAAGGGGAAGGCAAAGATGCGCCTGGGAAGTGGCTGTTTGTTAAAAGTCTTTAACTTAAGGCATAAAGTTCTGTTTATTCTTTTCATACATCATAAAAGAACTGACAGCCAATTTGACAAAAATCAACAGTTATTAATTCCAGATCATAGAACTTTATATGATATAATTTTACACTGGTTTGCATTTTGATATGGATATCTATATATATCCACTAAGTAATTAATTTATATGATGTACAATACAAAAGATACACACATACACACAGTGACCATTATTCTTCCTCTACTCCTTTTGCCCAGTCCTGAGGTTCCTCTTTCTCAGAGGCAGGTGAGCATTGTTACTACTTTCATGTTCCATTTTTGTAGAGATTATTTTCTCTCTCTCTCTCTCTCTCTCTCATACACACACACACACACACACACACACACACACACACACACACTTCCTCTTTCCTGCAAATGCTAGGCACTATATTTTTGAAGGATTTTTAATACCTGTTTGTGTAGAAATGCCATTATTTTTAGTGCCTGCATAGTGTTGCATCCCATGGGAAATCTTTTTGAAAGAAATTAATGATTTTAAAAGGGAAAGAGGAAAGGATATTCGATTCTTGCAGAAAAAAAGATGATCATTCAATAGACAGTGATATCTTTAAGATTTTAGAACAGGCATACAGTAGTAGGTGCTCTTTATAAGAATTAGTTTAGGAGTACTTTGGAGGATGAAGCAGAGGGAGCAAGAAATTGGATTTGAATAAACCACTTAAAAGGCTTAGTCAAAGACAAGCAATAATTAGCCCCTGACAAGTTTGAATTACAAAGTAACTGCAAGAGTAGAACATGTGATACTTGACAGAGAGGCTGGAGAAGGAGCAAGTGTCAAAGAAAGTACCTGCATGATCTAAGTGAACTCAGATGAGTGAAAGCAGAGAGATGCTAACAAGTGGGAAAGTCAGGAGGAAGGGCTGGTTTGCTAAAGAAGGGAGTGAAAGTACTGGTCAAAGGGCTCTGACATGGATGCTTCAGAAATAAGTTTAAGGAATTTGTCTAGTAGGAAGTATTCACAATATTTAGAATGAATGAATGAATGAATGAATGAATGAAATATGGTAGAGGAGCCAAGGAAGGTGGTTAAGCCTAGACAAGTAGAATTGGAAAGGTTAAACTTTAAGGAGGAATACAGATGAAAACAGGCAAACGGGCCCTCTGTTCCTCAGCAGTACAGGATGCTGGATGTCAGGTTGTGTATTTAATTAATTTCTATAAAATGTGTGGTACCACTACTACAAATGGAAAGACAGTGCAAAACAAAACAAAAAGCAAACATTGCTGAAGTACGGTGAGTCCTGACATTTAGGAGCTGGTTACAATGTGGGGGTCTCAAACTTACTATTCATTGATGAAAAAGTGAGGCGCATGTCCATGCATCTCTCTATGTCCATAGAATCATGAAACCCAGTCCTTCACAATCCTGATTTGCTGCACTAGGATTTTATGGATCAGGACAAGGTGATGAATGGAAGAGTTTGGAGTGGTAGCACAGCAGATAAGGATTCATTCCTTCATCACTTTCTCTTCTGCTTCTTGCTCCCTTCCTTCCTTCTTTTCCACTCACTTCATGAGGTTCTTGCTAGGTGCTAAACCAAGTGTTAAATGCTAAGATGATATGAACGAAACAACAACAAAGATTTTCCCTTCCATTAAAGAACTCTGACCTCCTGAGAAATTACAGAAAAATCTTTTCTGACATTTTCCCTAGAACAATACTACTCAGAATTTCTATGCAGTAGGGATTTAGGAACAACCATCTGGTTGAGAAGTGGGGGCTAGGAACTTAACCTTAAAGCTGTATCCATTTCCCAAATGTACAAAATGTGTCTATTTCAGGTTTAGTGATTCTAAAAGCTATTATTAGCAGATAAAACCTTCAAGGCCATCCCTTTAGTTTGGTCAATATCTTAAGACAGGCATTTTGAATTTATGTCACAGCATTGCAAATAAGTGATTGAATCCAAAAGGAATGTTCCTGGGTTTCATGTGTTATGGCAAAAATAAAAAATCGAGTTGAACTCTGCGGGAGATCAAAGAACTCATTCAGAACAAATGGAGTTTTTAATTAATTTTAATTTAGAACCAATTGGACCTGTCATTGGCCCCCATTCCTGATCAGAGAATGTGGCCCTTAACTGCCTTTGTTCTCACCTTATACACATTTTTGGTTTCCATGGTAATAGATAGGAATGTTTAGGCCTGACCACAGTTGTTTACCTTGCACCATGTGACTGGATCAGGCTTTGGCCACAATGATATATACTTTAACAACTCAGGCAGGGAGAAGAATTCCAGGACAAAGTCAGGACTGCAAAGTTAACTCTTTACAATCCCTCCAGGATGTTTCTCAAGACACATTTTGAGGCTTGTCTATCTTAAAATGATGTGCCAAAAGTCGCCACCCCTTACATATGGAGAACATTGTACCACAGGATGGAGTAGAGTTAAATATCACTTGGGGCAATTGATGAGTGAGTTCCATATGAGGCCTATGTGAACTGCAAAGAAGACCATATTGTCTATGGCTCAGATTAAATGTGCACCTAACTAGTATCTGTCCTGATGCCTGACTTATTTGGCATTCCTTGTCCCCGTAGTCTGAAAATATAAAGGCTAAAGTGAACACACTGAAGTTCTTTCTCACTTCCATGTGAGAGGCACAAACGATTCCCTGAGGCACTCTTGCTCAAGCAATCAGAAATGTTTCACTTTGGTGTCTGAAGAACTGTTCAGAAGTTGCAGAGATTCTAATGATGCAGACTGGAAGTACCTGATTCACTTAGACAGACTGATGTTTTCCTGCCTCACAACTGCCACTTCTACATCTCTTTCTCCATGTTTACCTTTTCCCAGTGAGGCTTGTCTTTCTACTTTTGTCTTGAGTGTCCACTTAACTTGCTGCTGCTCCATGTTCATTGAATTGCTTGGCACATGCTGCAGGGGGCATCCTTTTTCTGCTGAGATACACTGTCACTTTGTGCAATCTCTACAGTTGTAGCACATGACACAGCTGAGACACCTGTCCCTAGTATCATAGATTTGTGTCTTCCCTAGCCTTGAGGACCTTCTCTTCCTTTTCAGTGTGGCCCTGAGTCCTTCACTAAGACATACTTCACCTTTACAGCCACAACCTTCTCTATTGCTTCTCATTTCTTAAGTGCAGTCTCTTCTGCTTCCAGAAGTTTCTTCTTACAGGACCAATTCTTCAATCTTATTGAGATATTTGTCCCTTTAATCTTTAATTTCCTAGTATATTCTCCTTTTCTAGAAACGCTTTGTTCTTACAGCCTAGACCATGTCATTGCTTATCTATCTATCTATCTATCTATCTATCTGTCTGTCTGTCTGTCTATCTATCTGTCTGTCTATCAATCAATCTATATCTATTTATTTTTGGTACCAGAAATTGAACTCAGGACCAGGTAGGCACATTTAGGCGAGTCTCTCACAACCTCCTTTCCCTCCTTGCCTTTTAGCCCTGCCTGCCCTACCTAACCCCAATTTCAACACTGATAGACAATCTTGGCTTATTGTGGTCCATCACCTTAACTACTTGACCATGACTACCCATCTTGTATTGTTCTAGATAGCTGCTTTTCTGGGACTCTATCTCATATGAATCACTGTGGTTTGTGAGAGAAAATCCCAACATCACAGTACTGCTAACACTGTCGCATCATTCAGGACCCCATTGAGGTTCTGTAATTCTTCCAAAACTTCATGCATTTCCTGTTGCCAGTGCAGGCAGTGAACCAGTCTGAATTCTCACTGCATTGGGAGACTGGGAGGATCATGCTTAGCATCCTCCAGATCACATACTCCCATAAACTGCCCTTCACTGTCTGAGATATTGTAGTTACTTGGATGCTCCTTAGCCTAGGCACCACATTCTCTCTTGCAATTGTTTTTGTACCTGCTTCTACCTAGACTCCTGTTCTGCATCATGATGAGATGTGCCCACTCTTTGTCAAAGATCACTCCAGCCTAAGTTTTGCCGGAAGCCCTATATCAAGTTCCCTGCAGAGGGTTAAGTCCATATTTTATTGGCTTTCACAGCACTTTCAGCCTTGACTCCTTTCTGTGTGCCGGACATCATTATTTGTCCTTCTGGATCCCTTTCTACCATTTCTTCCCTGTGCTCTCTGGATTCAGCCAGCATCCCAGCAGGAGATCAGCCTGTTCGGGGCTTGGGACAGGGTGGGTCAGGTACAAGTGCCCTGGCTGTGGGCTTGCCATGTGCTGGCCTTTTACTTCAATGTGAAGTCACCACTTGCCCTAGGTATTCTGCACAACTACCTGAAATTCCAGAGCCAAGACACCACCCTTTTCTTGCTTTTGGAGCTTGGTTGTGGTAACAGGTTGGCCATGTCTACCTCCAGATCACTGTACCATTCTTTAAAATACCTTATACTCACACTTTTGTGAGTAATCACTTCATAAATAACCTCTTCTGAAATTATCCTGTCTTAGTTGGCTTTCCATTACTGTGACATATACCTGAGGAGGTTTTGAAGAATAGTCAAAATCCAAATTATGGCAATCCCGTTTTCAGTGTACTTTTGTTTTTGGTTGGGACCATGACTAATGATTTCCTTTAAAAGGGTTATTTATCTGTAACATATCCTTTCTGTCTTATTCATGCCCTGGGAATTTCTTGAAGGCATATATCATATATCTTGTTAATCTCTGTATTCATAGCAATGAGAACATTTCCTATTCCTTAGTAGGCACTGATAAATATTTTTGGTGGAGGGAAGGAAAACTTGGAAGCATAGAAGGATATAGGATTATAGTCAAGTAGATTTCTCATTTTAGTTTGACTACATAATGACTTCTTACTCTTCACTTAGGCTCCAGATCAGTCCAGTTGCTGTTTCTCTGTGTTTCTGCTCTGTGCAATCACTTGCCTGCATGCTGTTGGGGTGCTGGCTAGTGACTCAGACTTGGCTCAGTTCTCTGGAATTTTTTTCTTAATGAAAGGCCAAGGGTAGCTAAAGTCTAGTAAAGTCAGAGCTATCTCTTAGGGGTGAGAGATGAAAGTGGAGTCTGGCACTCTGTTAAGGTTGATACATTGTGTCAACTTGTGAAGTCTAAAGGTTTGGCTGAGTGATTCAGCAGGAAGCCAGAGTGCTTATTTTGTACACATCCTGAGCCTGTGGAAGAGGAGGGCATGAACATTGTGAGAGTTACATGGCACCTGGGTGGGGGTAGCTGGTTTAAAATGTAAGGGAAGGAGAAAGAGTGCTTGCTGCCATTCCTCCCTTTTGCTGGTTGTTTACTGCCATGAACGTTTGCCCTCTGCCATGTGCCACTCTGCCTCAGAACCAGCCAAGTAGGGACTGAAACCTCCACAAACTGTAAGCTAAATAAACCTTTCCTTCCTTCATTTTGGGGGTTGAGTATTTTGTCTCAGTAACAAGAGAAAAGTAACCAAGACACACTCAATAGATCTGGAACAACTCCCACACCTAATAGGAAGAGAATTGGTGATCAATATTAAGGGACAAGTTGAGACTCCAGAGCAAGAATTTTTAATACATCTAACCTACTTTTCCTCTACACAACTACTGGATGAGCCTTCTTACAGTACACTTGGGACAGCGTCATTTTCTTGCCTTTAAATTTTTGAATGACTCCTCCTTTTCTATGGGAAGAAGAATGAGGTTCTGTATGGACAGAGTGCCTTACTTTCACAGATCTGTTTTCCACTACTCTGTGTGTAGACATTAAGTCAGATTAATTTTTATTGTGCAGCAGGGCTTCCTGTATCCCACCTTCATGCCTTTATTCAGGAATTCCACTTGCTACACAGGTCTTCTCCTTACTTCATTTCCACCTGACACATCCTATCTATTCATATCCCTCACTTGCTATTTGCCTTCAGATCTGTTTGCCCCTCACTACTTGCTCTTGCAACCTATTAATTGGGCACAGACTTAGATGACCTGGGATGTATATTTTTTATTTTTATTTCATTTTTTCTTTGCTAGTGCATAGAAATAAAATTCATGTTTTACATTGACTTTTTATACCTGTGACCTTGAGAAATTCATTTATTTGTTCTAATCATTATGTATAAATTCTTTAGGATTGTCTACATGCACTAGTACCATGTCATTTATAAATAATCATAGCATTATTCCTTCCTTTCCAATTAGAATTACTTTCTCTCTCTCTCACATCTTATTGCAAGAGCTAGGACTTCTAGTATAATGTTGAATACTTGTTTTATTCTTGCCCTTAGGAGAGAAAATGTTCAATATTTTTTGATACATGCTCTTTGTCAGATTGAGGAACTTTCTCTCTTCCTTGTTTGCTGAGAGTCCCTATTATGAGTCAGTGTAAAATTTTGTCAAATGCATTTTCTATACCAGCTGAAATGAGTATAGCCTTTCTCCCTATCTTTTGTTCTATTAACATAGAAAATGTAGTGATTATTTTAAAATTGAGACCTGTAATTCTTGTTTTAAGTTATGAAACATTTTTAGTGTAACTCATAACAGTTGCCAGTGAATTTTGACTGCAAGAATTTATTTAAAAATTTTCAGATTTGTGTATCTGAATATCAGAGAGGGTACAGAGAGGACATATGTTTGTCCTTGTAAATAACTGCTAAAATTTGTTAAGTTGGCTTTACTATCTTCCCTCCCACAAGTGACATGACATTTGTGTTAGCCTTTTAAATTTTAGTCATTGTACGGGATATCAAACTGTTATCTCATTTGGGTTTAATTTTTAGCTTAACTAAATATGATGACTCATGATGTTAGGCACATTTTTAGTGTTCATTGGTTACTTATTTTAAAACTGATACTCAAAGACAAAAATTCCATATATTAATGGAGTCCTATGGCATGTTCTAAAACATGTGTACATTGCTTAATGATTAACATAGAGATTATATGTGTTTATCTCCTCAAATATTCACCATTTTTTATGCAAAAACTTTCAAAATCTTTTCCTCTAGCTTTTTTTTTGAGACAGGATCTCACTATGCAGTTCAGGTTGGCCCTGAGCTCACTTTGAAGCCCAGGTTGGTCTTGAACTCTCAACGATCCTCCTGCCTCAGCCTCCTGAGTGCTGGGATTACAGGTGTGTGCCACTATGCCTGATTTCTTCTAGCGTTTTGAAATGCACAATACATTATTATCTGTAGTCACCTTACTGTGCAATAATACACCAGAACTTCTTGCTTCTATCTGATTACAACATAGTACCCATTGATCAACATTTCTCCACACGGCCCCGCCCCTTCCTCACTTCTGGTAACCCACCATTCTGTCAACTTCTATCAGATCAACTTTTGTGGATTTCATGTATGAGATCATGCAGTATTTTGCTTTTTCTACCAGCCTTATTTCTCTTACATAATGATTTCTAGTCTTATCTATGTTGCTGCAAATGTCAAGGTTTCATTCTGTTTTCGATGAATGAAGAGTATCCCATTGTATATATGTACCCTTTTTCCTTTACTCACTCATCAATTGATGATAGGTCATTTCCCTTTCTCGGCCGTTATGAATAGTGCTACAATGAACATGGGATGTAGATGCCTCTCTGACATTCTGATTTCATTTCTCTTACTCAGTAGTAGGATTGCTGAATCATATTTTTTGAGGACCCTCCATACTGTTTTCCATACTGTTTTCTGTGGATATACTAACTGACATTTCCAACAACAGTGTAGAAGTGTTTCACTTTCTCCACACCTTGCTAGTACTTATTTTTAGTCAGTTTGATGGCAATAATTCTTATGGGAGTGAGGATATCTCATTTGGGGTTGCTTTTTGCTATTGTGTTATTGGAATTTCGTACATCTTCTGGATATGAGAATGTCGGATGTGTAGTTTGCAAATATTTTCTCCCATTCTGTAGGTGGTGTCTTCACTCTGTCAATCATTTCCTTTGCTGTACGGAAACTTTTTACTTAAATGCAATCCTGTTTGTTTCCTGTGCTTGTCCAGAAAGTCACTGCCCGTTCCAAATCCTGAAGCATTTCCTTTATTTTTTATACTACTTTCATAGTTTGAGGTCTTACATTTAAGTCTTTAAATCATATTCTTTCAGTGATTCAGTGCAAAAATAGATTTTTGTATCTATTGGGCGATGTGCCCAATTTCACTCTTCTGCATGTGAATATCCAATTTTCCCAGCACCATTTATTGAAAACAGTGTTCTTTCCAGTGTGTATTCTTTGCACCTTTGTCAAAAATCAGTTGATTGTACATACATATATTTATTTCTATGCTCTCCATTCTATTCCATTGGTTTATCTGCCTGTTTTTATGCCACTATCATGCTGTTTTGATTCTTACAGGTTTGCAATATATTTTGAAGTCAGGTAGTATAGTGTCTTTTTCTTTCTTTCATTTGTTGTAGTCAGGGTTTACAAAGGAAAAGATTTAATACAGAACATATAATTTACTTTTTATTTTAAAGACAAATAAATGGAGATATATAAACCAGAATAACACAAAAACAATAAAGGAAATACAAAATTATGGAGAAGATAGTAGGGAATTAGCACTGGATGCTGTATTACATAATGTTATCTTCACATTTATTAACACAAAAACAATAAAGGAAATACAAAATTATAAAGAAGGTAGTAGGGAATTAGCACTGGATGCTGTATTACATAATGTTATCTTCACATTTGTTACTCAGTTACACAGAATATGGCTCATTTGATTAATCAGTTTCCTTCACCCTCATCTCTGTTGTTCTCCCACCCAATCAGTCGTTTTCCCTCTGATAGTAACTGTGTATATATATACATATATATATTGGTTTACTTACTCCCTCGGGGTCTCACGTTGGGAAGAGACATGGCTGTTTCTAATTATGCTGTAACAAACATGGGTGCACACACATTGCAATGGCAGGAGGTGGAAAAGCACCCATCCTCAAAGACAGTAGATTGGTAGGGAACCAAGTCCACTGTGGTCAAGCCCCCAAAGACAAGCCCTCAAGGCCATCAGGGGTCCAGTCGAGTTGCTGGGGTTATCCCACAAATTGCCAGGCTCCACCTTGATGCAGCATTCCTGGAGGCCCGGGCGAGTCCTCGAGGTCACCCCCAAGGACTGCTGGGCTCTGCCCCATCAAGGTGCTCTCGGGGGCCCAGTCCAAGATGCTCCTGGAGGCCTGGTCAGGTCCACAGGGTCAGCCCCACAGACCTCTTGGCTCCTCCCCATTGCTGTGCTCCCAGAGACCTGATCCAGGTCTTCAGGGTTTTCATGTAGCCTGGAGGGAGCTCCTCTCCCCTCTCAGGCTGCTGAGCTCCCTATCAATGCCCCCAGAGTCCCCTTCTGGGCTACTAGTATCTCCCTGTAGGCTGCCTATGACTCTTTGGAGGCTATCCCCACCCAACTAGAGTACCGGGTCTGTACCCTAGCAGAACACATAATTTATAAGACTATTTTATAATATTCACCCAAAAAGTGAAATGCAAAATAATCTGGGAAATCTGTCCACACACTAGAGACCCAAAGAATCCATTTGAGAGCCTGGATCTCATGCCAATGTCCTGTACAAGTCCAGACAAAGAACTGGAGCCCACAGCAATGTCCTCCATGAATCCAACTGGAGGCCCAGAATTTAGAACAATGTGTCATGCAAATCTGTATCAAGGATCTGCACTGGCAAGGCCCAAATGTCAGTGATGGAAGCTTGAAAGTCTGCATCAGTGGGGTGAAGAGGCTGCACTGGAACTAAGAAGTGACACTCAAAGTAAGGACTAGAGTTCCCCAAAGAGAACTGCAGCCCTCCTCAGTGACAGAAAGGACCCAAGCTTCTCTTATGATGACAGCCAAATTCATATCAGGAAAGCCATCTCCCCCACTAGCTCTCCTTTTTATACTGTTGGCAACAATCCTCAGGTGGGCCTTCCACATTCAGCACCACAATGATTCTGTTCAGCCAGGGTTTACAAGTTGACCATTAGTTAATCCCCCGCTGTTTTCTTTTCTTTCCCTTTCTTTTCTCTCTCCTTTCTCCTTTCCTTTCCTTTCCTTTCCTTTCCTTTCCTTTCCTTTCCTTTCCTTTCCTTTCCTTTCCTTTCCTTTCCCTTTCTCCCTCCCCCTCCCCCTCCCCCTCCCCTTCCTCTTTCTTTCTTTCTTTCTTTCTTTCTTTCTTTCTTTCTTTCTTTCTTATACTGGGGATTAAAACCAGAGGCACTTTACCAATGAGCTAGATATGTAGCACTTTTAAATTTAAATATTTAGTTTTGAGATGGGTTCTCCCTAAATTGCTCAGGCTGGCCATAAACATGTCATCCTCCTGTCCCATATTCCAAGTAGCTGGGATTTTAGTAGTGTGCCATGGTGCCTAGCCATTTTTTAAAAGAAAACTTCTGCTATTTGAAAATTTTTGTGATCTCATGTAGATTTTAGTATTGTTTTTCTAGTTCTGAGGAACATCGTTGTTATTTTTTCTTTCTTTTTAAAAATTTTATAAGTAAAAGAATGAATACAACTAATCATGAACTGTTCCTTACAATAAAGTGACCTAAGTCAGTAGTACAACTATGTTACCTATCCTGCATATACATACACATATACATAATTACTTCACAATGTTTATCATACTTTCTAATTTATATTCACACTTTCAGGTTCTTACACTAGTGATACAATCGGTTGCTTAGACATGCATGTCTGATTTATTTCACTTATGAGTATGGTCTCTAGTTGTGACCATTTACCTATGAAAGCTTCAAGTTCGTCCTTCTTTATAGCTAAGTAATATTCCATTACATAAAAATGCCACATTTTTTAAATCCAATCCTCAGTGGGTGAATGTTTGAGTTGCTTCCACAATTTACCTATTGCAAATTGTGCTGCTATAAACATGGGTGCACATATATCACTGTGATATGGTGTTTCAGATCTTCTGGGAAAATACCCAGAAGGGGAATAGCTGGGTTGAATGGGACCTCTAGACCAAGTTTGCTGAGGAATCTCCAAAACGATTTCCACAGTGGTTTCGCTAGTCTGCATTTCCACCAGCAGTGCAGCGGAGTTCCTATTTCTCCCAAGCCTCACCAGCATTTGTTATTGGTTGATTTCTTAATGCTGGCCATTTTTACTGGGGTGAAATGAAATCTCAGTGTTGTTTTAATTTGCATTTCCCAAATGACTAAAGATGTTGAAAATTTTCTCATATATTTATTTCCCATTTGTATTTCTTTACCTGAGAAGTGTACATTCAGCCCAGATGCCCATTTTAGGATTGGGTCTTTGAATTTGGAGAGGTTCATGTTTTTAAATTCTTTATATATTCTAGATAGAAGACCAAGGGACGCTCAACTAGGATTTTTTCCCCAATTTGTGGGTTTTCTTCTTACTCTGCTGGTGATTTCTTTAGATGTGCAAAAACTTTTCAATAAGATGAGGTCGCAACTGATTCTTTGAAGTGTTTCCCTTGAGGTTTGATTTTTGTTCATGAACTCTCTGTCTACTCCTATGTCTTCAAGATTTTTACCTACTTTCTCTTCAATAGATTTAGTGTTTCTGATTTAATATTGAGATCTGTTATTCATTTTGACTTGAGTTTGGTGTATGTTGATAGGTCTATTTTTGGTCTTTGGCAGGTGGCAAGCCAATTTTTGGAGTACCATTTATTAAAGAGGTTATCATTCTTCCAGTGAGCTTGTTTGGCCCCTTTGTCAAAGATTAGGTGGCTGAGTGTGTTTGTGGTTGTGGCTGCATCTTCCAGTCTCTTTCATTGATCCTCAGGTCTGTTTTTAGCCAGTAGAAGGTTGATTTTATTACAGTAGATTTGAGTATAATTTCAGATCAGGGATTGTGACTCCACCTGACTTTTCTTTGTTGCCCAGGATATTTTTTGCTATAGTGGGTCTCTTCTGTTTCCAGCTGAATTTAAGGAATGTTTTCTCTAGATCTGTGAGTTATGCTAACAGTAGTTTAATGGGAATTGCATTGAATCTGTACAACAATTTTGGTAGTATGGCCATTTTCACAATGTTGGTTCTTCCTATCCAAGAGCAAGGAACATTTTTCTATGGATTTAAATACTCTTTGATCTCTTATTTCAGAGTACTATAGTTTTCATTGAATAAATATTTACTTCTTTTTTTAGATTGATTCCTAAATATTTCAACTTCTTCCATGCTAATGTGAAAGGTATGGTTTCCTTAATTTCTCTCTGTCTGTTTATTTGTGTATAGGAATGCTATTGATTTTTGCATTTTTTTATTTTAAAAGTATAAAAAAACAAAAATATATTAACAAACAGATACAAAGTAGCATAAGAATAGTACAATCGAATCTGAGTTACAGATAAGGTGACAGGAAATCAACAATGGTAGTTGCATTACATATTGATAACTTCTAAGTGTATATTCAGGAAAATATGTATAGACATGCAAAATTGATCAGACAAGTAATCATTAACTATTTCTTACAATAAAGTGACATAAGTCAGTAAAACTTCTTTTTATAGTGTGAAAGCAAAAAGAACTACATCAACTACAACAGAAAAAGAAAGAGAAAAAAATAAGCGAAAAGCATTAACAAAGAGACACAAAGTAGCTCAATAAACTTATAATCATAATTGAATTATACACAAAGCAACAGAAAACCAACAATAGTTCTTGCATTTCATATAGATGTCTTCAAAATGTATGCTCTGGAGAACACATATAGACATACAAGATTGATAAATCAATCAGTCATCAACTATTCCTTACCATTCAATGACATAAGTCAATAGTAGAGCCAAGTTCGCCATCCTGCATATATGTATATACATGCATATTTACATACATACATACATAAATTTTTGCCTCATTCTCTTTTCCTTTCCCTCTTCCCCTCTGTTCTTTACTTTTGAACAGATATCCTTCATGTCTCTTAGTTTATGTTCCCACCCTCAGGTTCTTACACCAGTGACACAATACATTGCCTGCACATGTACCTCTGATTTATTTCACTTATGAGTATGGTGTCTAATTGTGACCATTTGCCTACAAAGGCCCCAAATCTGTCCCTCTTTATAGCTGAATAATATTCCATTGTATAAAAATGCCACAGTTTTTTAATCCAGTCTTCTGTGGATGGACATTTGGGTTGCTTCCACAATTTAGCTATTATAAATTGTGCTGCTGTAAACATGGGTGCACATATATCAGAGTGGTATGATGCTTTCAGATCTTCTGGGAAAATACCCAGAAGGGAATAGCTGGTTTGATAGGAACCTCTAGACCTAGTTTGCTGAGGAATCTCCAAACTGCTCTCCACACTGGTGGCACCAGTCTGCATTCCCACCAGCAGTGTAATAGAGTCCCTATTTCTCCACAGCCTCGCCAGCAGTTGTTATTCGATGATTTTTTCATACTGGCCAGTCTTACTGGGGTGAGATGAAATCTCAATGTTGTTTTTATTTGCATTTCTCGAATGACTAAGGATGTGGAACATTTTCTCATATATTTATTTGCATTTGTATTTCTTTATCTGAGAAGTGTGTATTCATCTCTGGTGCCCATTTCTGGATTGGGTCTTTGAATTTGGACAGGTACATGTTTTTTAATTCTTTGTATGTTCTAGATAGAAGACCTTTGTCTGAAGGACATCCAGCTAGGATTTTTTCCCAATTTGTGGGTTTTCTTTTTACTTTGCTGGTGATTTCTTTAGATGTACAAAAACTTTTCAGTAGGATGAGGTTCCAATTATTGATTCTTTGAAGTGTTTCCCTTGAAGTTTCATTTTTGTTCATGAACTCTCTGCCTACTCCTATGTCTTCAAGATTTTTACCTATTTTCTCTTCCAATAGATTTAGAGTTTCTGTTTTAATGTTAAGGTCTGTGATCCATTTTGACCTGAGTTTGGTGATAGACTTGGGTCTATTTTCAGTTTTTGACAAGAGGCAAGCCAGTTTTTCCAGCACCATTTATCAAACAGGCCTTCGTTTTTCCAGTGGATTTGGTTGACCTCTCTGTCAAATATTAGGTAGCTGAGTGGGTTTTTTGTTGTGGTTGCATCTTCCAGTCTGTTCCATTGATCCTCAGGTCTGTTTTGTAGCCAGTACCAGGTTGAC
>PVLD010014908.1:16425-50716 GCA_004027595.1 Dinomys branickii
TAGTATAATTTCAGGTCAGGGATTGTGATTCCACCTGACTTGTCCTTATTGCCCAGGATTGCTTTTGCTATTCTGGGTCTCTTCTGGTTCCAGATGAATTTGAGGCATATTTTCTCTAGATCTGTGAGGTATGCTAACAGTAGTTTAATGGGAATTGCATTGAATCTGTACAACAGTTTTGGTAGTATGGCCATTTTCACAGTGTTAGTTCTTCCTAACCATGAGCAGGGTATGTTTTTCCGTTTATTGAAATCCTCTTCGATCTCCTTTTTCAGAGTACTGTAGTTTTCACTGAATAAATCTTTCACATTCTTTGTTAGATTGATTCCTAAGTATTTCAATTTCTTGGTTGCTATTACAAAAGATATGGTTTCCTCAATTTCTCTCTCAGTCTGTTTCTTGTTTGTGTATAGGAGTCCTATTGATTTTTGGGTGTTGACTTTGTATCCAGCTATGCTGCTGAATTTGTCAATTAATTTCAGGAGTTTTCTTGTGAAGTTTTTGGGGTCCTCCATGTATAGTACCATGTCATCTGCAAATAGTGATAGTTTAACTTCTTCCTTTCCTATCCTTATTCCTTTTGTTTCTCTCTCTTGTCTAATTGCTCTGGCTAATGCTTCCAGAACTATGTTGAATAGGAGTGGTGACAATGGACATCCTTGTCCTCTTCCTGACTTTAAAGTGAAAGTTTTCAGTTTATATCCATTTAGTATGATGTTGGCTGTTGGTTTGTCGTAGATGGCTTTGATCAGATTGAGGTAGAGGCCATCCATTCCTATTTTTTCTAAGGTTTTTAACATGAATGCATGTTGGACTTTGTCAAAAGCATTTTCTGCATCTATTGAGATGATCATGTGGTTTTTGTCTTTGGCTGCATTGGTATGATGTATTACATTAAATGATTTGTGAATATTGAACCATCCCTGCATTCCTGGAATAAATCCTACCTGGTCGTGGTGTATAATTTTCCTCATGATTCACTGTATTCTATTTGCAAGTATTTTGTTGAGTATCTTTGCATCTATGTTCATTAGAGAGATTGGCCTATAGTTCTCTTTCTTGGTTGGGTCCTTCTCTGGTTTTCGTATCAGTATGATACTTGCCTCCTGAAATGTGTTAGGGAGAGTTGCTTCCTTTTAGATTTGATTGAAGAGTTTGAGGAGTGTTGGCATTAGATCTTCTCTGAATGTTTTGTAGAATTCTGCTGTGAATCCATCAGGGCCTGGGCTTTTCTTAGTTGGTAAGTTTTTTATGACATCTTCAATCTCGTTAATTGATATTGGGTTGTTCAGGATTTTTGAGTCTTTCTGACTCAATTTTGTTAATTTGTAACTTTCCAGGAATCTGTCCATTTCCTCTGAATTTCCTTTCCTATGTGAGTAAAGATTTCCAAACTAGGTATTAATGATCTCATGGATTTCTGTGGGATCTGTGGTGATTTCATCCTCTTCATTCCTTATTGCATGAATTTGAGTTCTTTCCCTTCTTTTTTTGATAAGGTTGGCTAGGGGTTTATCAATTTTATTTATCCTTTCGAAGAACCAGCTCTTTGATTCACTAATTTTTTGTAGAGTTTTCTTCATCTCAATTGCATTAATTTCTGCCCTGAGTTTTATAATCTCCTCCCTTCTTTGGGCTTTTGATTTGGCTTGTTGCTCTTTTTCTAAGAGTTTGAGTTGTAGCATTAGGCTATTTATTTGCTGTCTTTCTATTTTCTTTATATATGAGTTCATTGCTATAAATTTCCCTCTGAGGACTGCTTTCATTGCATCCCACAGATTCTGGTAGGTTGTACTTGCATTGTCATTTATTTGTAGGTATTTTTTAATTTCTTCTTTAACTTCTTGTGTGACCCATTGGTTATTCAGTAGGTTGTTGTCTAATTTCCAAGTATTTATGTGGTTTTTGGAGTTCCCTTTGTCATTAATTTCCAGTTTCATTGCACTGTGGTCAGATAATATGCATGGGATAATTCAATTCTTTTGCATTTAGGTAGATATGCTCTATGGGCTAGAATGTGGTCAATTTTGGAGAAAGACCCATGTGCAGCTGAGAAAAATGTGTATTCTGATGTTGTGGGGTGAAACACTCTGTATACATCTACTAAGTCCATTTGTTCACAGTTTTGGTTCAGGTCTGTTATTTCTTTGCTGAGTTTCTGCCCAGTTGACCTGTCTCTTTGCGTCAGAGGGGTGTTTAGGTCTCCTATTACAATAGTGTTATTAGTTATTTGATTTTTTATGTCTGTTAAGATTTGGCCTGTAAAGTTAGGTGCTCCATGGTTTGGTGCATAAATGTTTAGGATTGTTATCTCTTCCTCTTGCAGCTTTCCCCTAACTAGTATATAATGGCCTTCTTTATCTCTTTTGATTGTTTTGGTTTGAAGTTTACACTGTCTGGAAACATAATAGCTAGCCCTGCTTTTTTCTGGGGACCTGTTGCATGGAGAATTGTTTTCCATCCTTTAACTTTCAGCTTGTGTATTTCCTTTTGAGTAAAATATATTTCCTGTATACAGCATATTGTTGGATTGTGTTCCTTAATCCACTCTTCCAATCTTTTCCTTTTGACTTGTGAATTGAGGCCACTTATATTAATGTTTATAATGGTTATACGTTGGCTTATTCTAGTCACGTTATGTACTTGCTTTCCTACTTTTGCTATCTGTTTACTTGTTGTATTTGAGGGTTTCTTTCTATTGTGGTTCTTGAGATTGTGGTCATTTTTTTCTGTGTCTAGAATATCTTTTAGTGCTTCTTGCAATGCTGGTTTGGCATTCATGAAGTTCTTCAGTTGTTCTTTGTCGTGGAAATATTTTATTTCTCCATTAAATTTGAGGGATAGTTTTGCAGGATACATCAGTCTGGGTTGGAGCTGTTTTGTCTCTGCATCTGTAATACCTTGCTCCAAGCTCTTCTTAATTTCATGGTTTCTGTTGAGAAGTCTGCTGTGATTCTGATGGGCTTTCCTTTATAGGTGATCTGTTTCTTTTGTCTAGCAGCTTTTAATATTGTGTAGTTTTGCTGGATGTCTGGGATCTTGACTATTATATGTCTGTGTGTGGTTTTCTTTGGGTTATGAATCGTTGGGGTTCTATATGCCTCGATTAACTGAACTTCAGTATCTTTTACCCTGTTTGGGAAATTTTCTGCTATTATTTCAGCAAATATTCTTTTTATATCATTTGTGTTGTCTCCTGCTGTTTCACTGACTCCTATTACTCGAATATTATTTCGTTTTGCCTCATCTTGCAGCGGTTGAATTGATTTTTCTTGGGTCTTTAATGATTTTATGAGATCCTTCCTTTCACGCTCAGAAGCTGCCATGCTGTCTTCAAGGTCTGAAATTCTGTCTTCGGTTTCATTTAAGCGGTTTTGCAAGCTTTCAATGGAAGTTTTCAAATCCTGGCAATCTCTTTGGACCTGTTTCTTTCTTGGTAATTCATTCCTAAATTGCTCTTTAACGTTTCCATTTGTTTCCTATTTTGTTCTAATCTTTTATCTATTTCTTCTCTATGTATATGGAACATTTCTTCTGTTATAGTTTTCAGTTCATTTTTTGTCTGAGGGATTATTGCAGGTATGTGGCTTATTTCTGCTTTAAGCTCTTCTATGGCCTGATGGAGTTGTTTGTTTATTTCGGATGCAATCGTTTCAGAACTTGCAGGTGTGTGGTTTCCTAGTTCCCCTGTATCCTCGCATCCAGGACTTGTTCTGGGTGGGGTTGAGTTCTGAGACTGTGTTTTGTTCTTCCGTTTTCCCATTTTTGGGTATCAGATTCAAAATATTGAGCTATAAATTACCCAGGCAGTTCACCAGGCAAAGTTCTGTTGCAAAGGCTGCTCCAGTGACTCCTTCTCTTCGGGAGACTGTCCCTTAAACTTTCTGCTGAGAGTTCCACTCAATAGGCTGCTCATATGCTGCTTTGTGGACCGAGCTACTCCATACCCAGAGACCTAGCTGGGGCACAAAAACAGCTCGCCTCCCCCAGGACCCTGCATGCAGGGGGCCACTCAGGTGTTCCTCCCTTGGGTGGAGCTCCTCCCCCACTCAAAAATCCATTTGGGGCGCCCAGCCAGCTCTCCTGGCCCGGGGTCCGTGCAGTCAGTAGGGCCTCTCGGATGTCCCTCGCTGGGTGGAGCTTGTCTCCAACTAAAAAATCCAGTCAGGGCACCCAATCAACTCACCTGTCCCTGAGATCGCGCAGGCAGGAATGCCGCTCAGGTGTATCTCCCTGGGTGGAGCTTCTTCCCAACTCAGAAATCCGGCTGCACTGCACACTCGGCTCACCCGTTCCAGAATCCGTGCTGGCAGGAGATCCCCAAAGTGCTAATATTTCATGCCTCGCCTGCGATGTGCCGCTCCTTGGCGTTTCTCCACCTCCTCGGCGTTCTCACAGGAGCCGCCAACTGCAGTGGCCACAGTGCCTGCTCTCTGGCTAAGGATGCCGCTGGCTGCGCAGGCGGGGATCTGAATGGGACCCCGGTCCACAGCCTGGATTAGCGCAGTCTGCCCTAGGAGCGTGGTCTCCAAGTCTGCCCTTCTCCGCAGCCGCCAAAAAGCCAATTTCTGGCCGCAGCCACCTGCGAGCCACGCGGGGTGGGGAGATGGGAAGGTCCGTCCTGCTGCGAGCACCCTCGGGGGTATGCGGACTTAGCTGAGCCGCACCGAGTGCCTCGGGTGCCCAGCTCTCAGGGCCCGCCCAGTCCTCCCCGCAGCAAGTCGAGCAGATCCGTTAATGCTCAGGCAGCGCAGAACAACACGTTCAGTTGGAATTTTGCAGCCGCGGACCCGGCACCCACGCGTGAGAGATCTGTATCTGGGAGGATTTCCCTCTGCCGCTCACCTGGTCACCATCTTCCCGGAAGTCGATTTTTGCATGTTGACTTTGTATCCAGCTGCACTGCTGAAATTGGTCAATTAATTCAAGTAGGCTTTTTGTGGAATGTTTGGGATCTTCCATGTAAAGTATCATGTCATCTGCAAATAGTGATAGTTTTACTTCTTCCTTTCATATCTTATTTCTCTCTCTTGTCTAATTGCTCTGGCTAATAGTTCCAGAACTATATTGAATAGGAGTGGAGACAGTGGACATCCTTGTCTTGTTGCTGACCTGAAAGTGAAAGCTTTTAGTTTTTGTCTAGTTAGTATGATGTTGGCTATTGGTTTGTCATAGATGGCTTTGATCAGATGAGGTAAAGGCCATCTATTCCTATTTTCTCTAGAGTTTTTAACATGAATGCAGGTTGAACTTTGTCAAAAGCTTTTTCCACATGTATTGAGATGACTATGTGGTTTTTGTCTTTGGCTCTATTGATATGGTGTATGACATTAATTGATTTGCATATATTGAACCATCCCTGCATTCCCAGAATGAATCTAACCTGGTAATGGTGTATAATTTTCTTTACGATTCGCTGCATTCTATTTGCTAGTATTTTATTGAATATCTTTGCATCAATATTCATTAGGGATATTGGTTGGGTCTTTCTCAGGTTTTGGTATCAGCATAATACTTGCCTCCAGAAGTGAGTTAGGGAGAATTGCTTCCTTTTCAATTTCATTGAAGAGTTTGAGGAGTGTTGGTATTAAATCTTCTCTGAATATTTTATAGAATTCTGCAGTGAATCCACCAGGGCCTGGGCTTTTCTTGGTCTGTAAGTTTTTAATCACAATTTCAATCTCATCAATTGATATTAGGTTGTCCAGGATTTTTATGTCTTCCTGATTCAACTTTCGTAATTCATACATATCTGGGAATCTGTCCGTTTCCTCGGAGTTTTCTATCCTATGGGAGTAAAGCTTCACAAAGTAGGTATTAATGAGTTTTGAGATTGCATTTTGCTCCTGCATCTGTCATTTTGGATGTCAGAGGGACCCTAGTTTACCTGGATATCAAACTTATCCCACGATGGTAGCAGGTCATGGACCACTGGGCCCAGGATCCCAAGGCACTTGCTGGGGTGAATGGCTCAGAACACAACTGTGATGGTGGGAGAATGCTGGCCATTGGTACCAGAGTCTCCTGGCTGTGGACAGAATGTGTGCAGGCCTCAGCCATGGGACCAGTGGTAGCTAGACAGGGGCCACTCCTCAGAGATCCTTAGGTAGCTGGTCAGGGGAGAGCAGGCTTCACCTCTCAACATAAAGGACCACAGAGTCCAGGGCTGCTTCTATGCCACAGGCCTCTCCCGCCAACAAAGATGGTCACTTAGGCACTGCTTCACCGAGTTGAGCTCCTTCCCTGTCCCAAAGAAGGAGAGTGGAGCACACATGCAGGCCTCACCTGCTGAGAGTTCCACACAGACAGCCCAAGCTCCTTCCCTGTCCCAGAGGAGCCATCACTGTTATTTTGATGGAAATTGCATTGAATCTGTAGATCACTTTGGATAGTTTGTGTATTTTAACAGTATGGATTCTTGTGTTCCATGAACTCAGCTTGTCTTTCTACTTTTGTGTCCTTTTCAGTGTCTTTCATTAATGTTTTATAACTTCCATTATAGTGATTTTTCACCTCTTTGGGTAAATTTATTCTTAGGTATTTTACTCTTTTTTGAAACTGTTGTAAATGAAATTACTTTGTTTCTATCTCAGACAATCTACTATTAACGTAGAACATCACAATTGATTTTTATCTATTGATTTTGTGTTTTACATTGTTGCTGAATTCACTTATTAGTTTTAGTAGTTTGGGGGAGGTGAATTGTGGGTTTTTCTCTACACATCATCATGTCGTGTGCAAACTTGTAATAATTTGATTCCTTTTTCAACTTGTGTTTTATTTCTTTCTTTTGACTTCCAGTTCTAACTTAAATAAAAGGGCAAAAGTGGGTACCCTTGTCTTGTTCCAGATCTTTAAAAAAACCTGTTCAGAATGATGTTTGATATTGGCTTATTATAATTGCCTTTATTATGTTGATCTACTTTCCTTCTATACCTACTGTGTTCAGAGTTTTTAAACATGAAGGAAAGTTCAATTTTACTAAAAGCCTTTTCTGCATGTATTGAAACAATAATATAGATTTTGTCCTTCATTCTGTTGATATGGTAATTACTGACTAATTACAGTCCCCAACTATTGTTGTATTAGAACCTATATCGTCCTTAGGCCTACTAATATTTGCTTTATATATTTGTGTGCCTAATATTGGGTGTCTATGTATTAGAATTATTACTTCCTCTGTCTGAGTTGACAAATTCATCATTACATAGTGACCTTGTTTTTTTGTTTATCTTAGATAAGTTTATCTTATCTAAGTATGATCATATCTGCTTTCTTTTGAATTTCATTTGCATGGAATACATTATTTGATCTCTTCAATCTTTGTGTATGTTCAGAGATGAAGTGAGTTTTTATAAGCAACATATAGTCAGGTTTTGTTTTTCATCCATTCAACAGTCACTCTGTCTTTTACTTGAAGAATTTAACCTACTTGCATTTAAGATAGTTATTGCAGCCATTATGTAACTTGTCTTCTAGTTTTGTCTTCCATCCTCCCTCCCTCCCTCCTTCCCTTCCTTCCTTCCTGGCCTGATGGAGTTCCTTCCTTCTCTCTTTCCTCTTTTACAGTCTTTCTTGCTAGGTAAGTGAGTTTCTCTAGTTAAAGTGTTTTTATTTCTTGTTTATTATTTTGGGTTTTTCTATTATAGAGTTTTGTTTTGTGGATACACTAAATCTTGAAAAACATCTTTTGCTTGTAACAAATGACAACATGGACAAAAACAAAAACAAAAAGCAAAAAGCAAAAATACTTTACTAAAAAAGCCAGGCATGCTGGTGCATGCCTGTAACCCTAGCTCTTGGGAGGTTAGGGCAGAGGATCACCATGTGTTCAAGGCTATCCTGGGCTGCACAGTGGGTTCAAGGCCATAGTGAAACCCTGTCTCAAAAAAAAAAAAAACCCTAATAAAATTTTCCACTTATATGCTACTCCTTCCCACATTATACATTTTTGTTTTGTTGAGATAGGGTTTCACTGAGTAGTACAGGCTGGCCTTGGGTTCACTAGGTAGCTCAGGCTGGCCTCAAACTTGTGGAAATCCTCCTGCCTCAGCCTCCCAAGCACTATTGGGATTATAGGTGTGTGCCACCAGGCCTGGTTGTCCTATGTTATGTATTTTTGAATTCATTTTGCATCTTTCTCTATTTTTTGTCTTTTAACATCTTTATTTATTTTTAAAACTTTTTTATATCAGCAATATGAGTGGGGTTATATACCATGCTTGCAATGTTAGACCATTCTGATTTCATTTATATAATTACTCTTACTAGTGAGTTTTATACCTTCTTATAATTCATCTTACTTGTTTGTGCCTCTTCCTTTCACTTGGAAAAACTTCCTTTAGCATTTTTTATATATCCTCTGTGCTTTTATTTGTCTGGCAATGTCTTTACCCTTTCATTTCTGAAGGATGGCTTTGCTGAGTATAGTATACTTGGTTGACAGTTTTATTTTTTTCCTTTAGTGAAAAACTCAGGGGTGGAGATATAGCTCAGCACCATGCACCTTCCTGGCAAGCACAAAGTCCTGAATTCAATTCCTAGTACTGGAAAAAAAATAGGAAAAAAGGAAAATTCACTGAAAATTTCACACCACTCTTTCCTGGCCTATAAGTTTTCTGCTGAGAAGACTGCTGCCTGGCAAGTTGTGTACCCTTGTGTGGTTTTTGGTTCCTTTCTCTTATAGCCCTTAGGCTCTGCTTTTACCTTTCAACTTTTGGAGCTCAATTAGAAGACGCATTGGGCAGACTTGGTTGAGTTAGATTAGTTCTTATTTTATTTTTTATTTTCATCAGTTTGTGTTTGCAGTACATGACGATTATGTTCATTGTGGGGAGCTGGTGCATGTACATAACACACCTCACTTTTACTTCCCTTCACCTTTCCTCCTTCCCCCTTTGGTTGAGTTAAATTTGACTGGTGACCTTTGGCCTTCTTGAACCATAAAACTGTCACATAAAATTTTCTTGATTATAATGATTAATTTTGTAATAAGCAATCAAAGTAATTCTTTCCTAGTATGCAATTTTATTTCTGTAGTAAAAATAAACATATTTTGTAGCTCCTGCTCTATTACTTTTCACTGAAAATTAAAATAACAAAAATAATAAATTATGTCTTGGGTACACAGTTAAGATTTAGTGCAGGGTTCATTCTATTTTAATATTAAAAACTTTAGTATTTGCCAAGTATTGTATTCAGTAGCTCTTGGTAAACTTCTCCAAAGAACTCACAATCTAGCCAAGAGTTGGATGTGCTGCTGCCTATTGTCAGCCAGGATATGAGGAGGTAGACATAGGAGCAAAAGGCCTGTGACCAATTCTTCTCCCCAGGTAATTACTGAAGCCTTCACAGAGGTCATGTATGGACTGATTTTTGAAAGACAAATAGATTTTTCCAGGAAAACAAGAATCAAGAATTCCAAGTTAAGGAATGAGTCCCATGAGTACGAACTACACACACATCTGTCTAATATACCACCAAATGGTTATAGTATAGTGAAATGGCCAAAGCTGATCAAAGTTCTTAGATTTTTGGAAACCTCAATACTCTTAACTTTGGTAAAGTCCATTCTTTATCTCAGGGTGGGGCATCCCTAAAACAGCATAAGGATATTTTGGTGTCATCACTAAACTAGCCTTCTTCACATTTCCTCTAGTGCTTGTGAACTTGGGACACACAAGGCAGTGATTTTTTTTACTTCTTCCATAAAAGATCCATGAACATATTGAGGTACAATATTCTCATTGTCTTGAAAGATTAGGATACTATAAAAATTTACAATAAATTCTAGAGACTATTATGGTGTAGATCTTCAAATGCCAACAGAATAGTTGGGCATAATGTTTTCCTATAGTTTCTTCAAACCAATAAAAATATTTTGGTAATTACCTCCAACTCTCTCTCACTCACCTGTCTTGCACTCTCTTTCCATTTTTCTCTTTCTCCCTTCACATTTCCCTTGTTATGCTCTCTTTCTCCTTCCTTATTTTTACTAGAATTTCAACATTCTGTAGTACCCCATGCATTGAGAATCAGAAAAAGAATTTGTGCACTTGTAAAATAATAATAGCACATTGCCTGGTTTAAATAGAAGGAACTTTAATTTGGGGACTGGGGAGGTAATAGTCATTGGAAGGCTCTCAAACTGGCTCTCAAACTGAGAGCCAGTAGCATTCCAGAACTGGCCCTCAGGAGATTTTCTTTCTCAATATCTGGAAAGTGGGCAGCAAGGAAGCTCATTGAACTATTTATTCAAGATTATATCACCTTAACTGTTTGCCGGGAATTGGGAAGCCACTTCTATAACTGGACTCAAGGCCCAATTTAATCCTGCTAGGTCCAGTTCAGTATAAACAGGACATCTTGCCTGCAGCACTCAGAATGCCTGTGACTAGAGTTTCCTACCAAAAAAACCCAGTGAGCTCCTACCCGTTCATGCTGGAGCCACAGCAGAGTTGGAGGGGCCATTATGTTCACCTCACCTCTGCCTTCCAAACCTCATACAAGTGCACTTGATTGGCTAAGGTGGCACCCAGAAGTGGAACTGCAAAGTACTTTGAAGGATGCAGATTTATTAGCTCCTGCTGTCTTTGTAGAATATGAAAGTGTACTAGAAGGACAGAAGAATGCAGGCTGTGGGCCAATCCACCACATCTACCATCATAAGAACTGTTCCAAAATCACTGTGAATTCAGAGAGTTTCCATAACTTCTAATGAACAGTCACATGAACATAGATTTTTAAAATTCAAAAACAAGATTTGTTCACTCAAAAAGTATTTCTTGAGTGCCTACTATATGCAAGAATTCTGCTATAAAGACACATTCATAGAGTAGTAGACTTGGAGGCATATTATAGAAGAAGTTGGAGATCAATTAGAGGCCTGTGACCTCAGGCTTCTGCAGCTTGTCATGTAGCTAGCTTACTAAATTCAGTCAGCTTTGACTATCTACTTCTCTTTGATAATACTCTGGGCCAACTTGACTATGTCCAGTTTGTTTTTCTTAGTTAGAAAAATATATGTGGTTTCCAACTTGATTCAGGGACTTCATGTCTGGGACAGACCGGCCCAGTCATGGACCCATTTAACTCTATTTGCTCTGCTCAGAACCCCCTCTTCTCCGTCGCAGAATGTTCTTGTCTAATGATAAGCAATTCCTTTTAAGGACTTGCTTGACAACATATGACTTAATTCATGTAATCTATGTATCCAGTCTTGTAATAACCTGCTAATAGCTTTCTACTTCCCACTAGCAAACCCTATTTAAACTGAACTCAAACCAGAGTTTGGGCTGGTGATTTGAAACTCCGGGTCCCCCAGCTTGCTAGTGTAATAAAAGTTGCCACCTCACTCCTCAGTGCAAAGAGTCTTCCATTTGGTTTGATACTGATTTTCTGCAATACTGCTATGTTGACAGAAGTCTCTGCCTTTGAGAAGATTATAGCCCAAATGTGAAGGCAAGGGTGCCTAATAATTTAACAGAGGGAAAAGTAATTGAAACATGTCATCAATAGACTGGCTTAGTAACTAGCTGGACTACTTATTGAGCTAATTGTGTAGCATCACAAACACTAGACATTTGAAGAATAAAAAAGAACTTTTAAGAAATTGTCCTGGATTAGGAGAACTCATAAACTAATCAAAGAACTGAGACATATACACAGCACTGTTAAATGATAAAATTAAGAAGGGATAATACTCCAGTACTTAACTGTGATTATAGTTGAAAACTTTAACAATGATCATAGTTATTGAACACTTGCCAATCAGAAACAGCCATTATTTCTAGACAGGTAACTGATCTGTCTGTCTCAGTGGTACCTTTACATAGCAGCTCTGTTCGAATGTGTATGATGATTGTATATCCTAAAGGTCTCTGGGCCCACGGAGTGTTTGGATGTAGATAAGCTTGCATAATCATGAATAGCACTTACTTCTGGTTCCTGCCTGACCAGTACTTTCAGGATCTCCAGGATTATTACTTCAAAAAGTCTTTCCAAGGTTTTCCAGGCATCTCAAGGGGTGTCTTACTTGCACAAATTTTTGTGGAGATGTTTACTCTTTTGAACGATTGTTCTTTTAACAGTAGGAATCACTCTGCAGAGCCAGATGATCAAGGGAAGCAGGAAACTGAAGAAAGAGCTGTATTTGTAGCCACAGGAGCGCAGAGGACAGCATCCTCCTTGTTACTGGCATTCTTAGGGTGGATGCATCAGATGAGACAGAAGGTCGTTCATGAGAAGCATGGACAGAAATAGTCCATGAGGAAAGCTAACATAGGTGGAGAAGGCAGTGCAGTAGACAGCAGTGACTTTAATATGGTGCATGCAAGCAGCATCCAGAAAATGAACGGAGATTTTGTCCTGCCTGCTCTAATTGCTCCTAGGAAATGACACATACTGATTATAGTTAAGCAAATGCTTTTGCAACATATTAATAGGACTGTATCATCACTATAACTTAGGGGACCTGCTGAACTGCCTCACTTTCTTTGAATGACTGTGGGAATTAACAGCTGGTGATACACAGTTTGATATTTTCTGTAGCTACTTTATACTAATACTTGCTTGGTGTTACTATGTTGGGGACCCTGTGGTTTTGTTCTATGTCTGTACTTCTGAAATGTTTCAAATGTGGGATAAATCCAAAATAAAAAAAAATTCTATGCCTCTGGTATGCTTTTGAATGAAAGTACACTAAAATCTCATCAAAGTGAATTAAGGGATAGGCCATGTTTGTATATTTTTAAAGAATAATCCCTATTTAAATCTGGAAATGAATATTATCACAGCCCTAGAAAAATGATAAAGTGAAACTTACGGTTGTATGTAGGAATATATAACAATAGTCTTCTCACTAGTAAGATTCTTCTCTCTTCAGATACTAGACTAACCATGAAGACAAGTATTATCAATACACGACAGTCCTTTATAAATATCCCCAACGCAGTTGCTCCAGATACCGAAAAGCAAATAAGAAGGATGGAAAATGGGGCATGCAGGTAAACCCATGCATTTTCTCAGGCGCTTTAAATGTTAGCTGCAATTCTTTCACTTAGTTAGATTTATCTGCAATTCTACTATAATTTGTAACCTTGAACTTTATAAAGTAGTGAATTTATTTATACTTTGAAGCAGGGTAATTTGTCTAACAAAAAAGAAATTATTGTGGCCATGCTTTTTGAAAGCACCTACACCAAATACTTCTTTAGTTATGGGTAGAGCCTTTCCTCATGGGACATTTCATATATATATATATATGTGTGTGTGTGTGTGTGTGTGTGTGTGTACATATATATATATATATGAAAAATATATAGAGTATGAGATGTTTATAACAAGATTTAAAAGTATAAAGTGCTTACCCTATAACATTAATACAGAAGGCGTGGACATGTGGTTGGAATTTCTTTTAGTGAAAGGAGATGTTAGGAAATGAGAGTTAATGCAGCTGTGTAATATAACCTGAAACCTAAATATTGCAATTTCTATTTGATAATTATTAACATCAACCAATGTATCAAACAATAGGAATGTAGAATATCTAGAAAATGGTTCCTTAGTTAAGTTAAAATACATTTTGCTGCATTGTGCATATGGTGTATAGACTATTACATATCCTGTATGGTCCTTAATTCTTCCTAATTGAAAAATGCATGTGGATCTGGGGATATACCTTCATGATACAGCAATGGCCTAGTATGTGTGAGATCTTTGGTTTGATCTCTACCACAGCAAATGAAAAAAAGTTGTGTGTTAGTCTGAGACGAAAGGAAAGACATGTAGCCAGCATTCCCCCTTAATGAGAAATATTGTATTTCCACCATGGTTGAAAACATTAATCAAATTCATCTCTGCTTCCTATTGGATGTAGCTCCTTTTCTGACAATGACAGCAGTGCCTCTATATCCGAAGACTCAGAGAATGAGAATTCTCGTGTAAGGGCTTCCTTTAGAAACAACTCACACAGAAGGGGAGGACCATCGCAGAGGTGAGCAGTGTGATCTAGCCCTTGGGATGTGTTTTGAAACTACTGTTTGGGTGAAGGGTCTTCTATTCCTTTCCTAGAGTGGGCTTGGTGGATGTTTCTGCTGTCTAGACACTAAGGAAGATATCAGGAGTATCTTGCTCCATCCCTCCCTTGATTACTTGCGTGAGGTTCATGTCTATATTTTTAGAAGTTTCATGGCCCAGTTTTTTCTGATTTCCTGCTTTTTTTTATCCTTCTTTCAGGGTCTTGAAACAACTGTGTGTGAAGTTTGGCTGTCATTCTCTAAATTGGTCTATCCCATTTGACCCTACCTCCAGAAAATAGAGCAGTGGAGTGGAGTGAGTAGCTAGAAAAGAGAAGCTAAACATCCTTAGTAGGCAATAGAGCAGTCATGCTCCAGTATGGGACTCTGAGGGTGTGGCCCAGGGGTTCCTACTCTGAGCAGTTTACAGTAGTTCCTTTTTCTTTGCTCTGTCTCCCTCTTTCTCTTCTTCCCACTAACTGCCTTCAGCTTTCCCATAGTTTTTATCTCTTTCCTCCTTTCTCTATTCCTTCCTTCTCTGCTTCCTGTTTTTTCCGACAATGTTAGGTCTTATTGGGAGTTAGTGGCTTCCAGATTGATTCACTCAAGGACAAGCAAGATGGTTATTCTTGGTGTGAACCTTGACCAATAGGCATTTGTTAACCACTTTTGTTCAAAGCACTGGTATTTGGCAGGTTATACTTCACGGAGGCTCTATGGTTTCATAATCATCTAAGAAATCTTTTGTAGTGAGTAGAAAATTTAAAAAACTTTATTCTTTAAGACTGTTTGTTTACTATGGACATTATACAGATGGTGAGCATTATAATTTCATTGTATGCTTTTTATTTCCAGAGAGCAGTACCTGCCTGGTGCCCTGGCACTTTTCAACATTAACAATAGCAGTAATAAGGACCAGTAAGTACATTTACAATAGAAAACTAAGACTTTGTTTTGAAGAAACCAGTAAAACAGAAGGAATATGTCTCAATCTGACATAAATATTAACTAGATAAACTAATATAATGACAATAAATGATATTCTATTATTTTATACGATTATCTAGATCATATTAAAAGTAATATTTTTATGTATTCACCTATTTTACTATACATATAAGAACCATATCTATAGTGTACATGTAATTCTCCTTCTTTTTGGATAGAGTGGCTAACAAAGGTACAGGGAACATTATTGCTTCTTCCCGCTCTGAACCAATCTATCTAGGTCAAGTACCCCAGGGAAAAATACTCTGAGATGGAGGTCTGAGAGCAGCGGTTTATTTGGAGTACTCCTGGGAATGATATTAGGAAAAGAGTTGGTGTATAGAGTAGTGGGCAGAATTTGTAGAGGGAGAAGTTGAATTTCAGATAATAGAATTGCTATACAGCATGATTCTTTGCGGAACTTTAGAGCATGGCTGGCTCTCCAGCACTGTTCCATAGTTAGGTCATAAGACCAGGCCTTTGTAGCTGCACAAAGTCATTGTATAAGGGCTAGACCTAAGAAGTAGGGGCATAACTTTGACCATGGTGATTTCCTTCAGTAACAGCCAGGCAAGAAAGTGGAAAAACTATGAGCTGTCAGCAGTCAACACTCTTCATGAAGTGAAGATGGGAAATGAGACCCTGAAACTTATGTCCCATTGTATCCATTAAACCCCTCCATGTGGCCCAGATCCACTTTATTATATAGAAAATTTATCCCACTTAGGAAGGGAATATCTCTTCTAGGTTTCTGGTTGTTCTCCCCCACTTGGGGCAGCTTGCAAAAGAAAGTTTAATGGCACAAAGTGAGGTCCTCATAGCTGCAGCTGATTTTGAAGATTCAGCTGAAATTCCTCATCCCTTCCCAACCCTTTCTCAAGTCCTCTCATCCTTGACCAGAACTTCTGGTCTACATGCCTTACATGGGAGAACAATACAGACATTCAGCTTTAAAGGATTTGAGCTCTTGGTTATCATGCCCTTCTTGAGTCATGGCTGCTATATTTGTCCATTTATTACCAAAACTGAACTGAGTAAAATCAAAAGACATCACAGTGGACCACTTGGGTGCCAAACATTTTGTATTCTTCCATTGCATAACAGCAAACCTACCTATTTCTGCCAATCAAGGTCAATGAAACATCAGTATAATGATGCTCCATGACCTATCCATGGGCCACACTTAGTCAGTTGCTCCTAAAAGTCTCTACATGTGGCCATAAGTGGACAATGAGGAACAGATGCTGATGCAGCAGTGTAAATGACATGGGCATGTGAGGATTGTGCTTAGCCACTGGCTTTGGCAGCTTCTTTTCTTATGCTCAATCCCAGATATATAATCCATCATATGGTGGGTTATTGCCCAACCTTCTGACTTGGATGGATTACTGCAGAACGTTTTGACACTTCATGAAAAACTACTTTAGTCAGAATTATTTCCTTTAAGGAAAATAGAGGGCATTTTCTTGAAATTTTCAATGCTTTTATTTAGGGATACATGAAAATAATATCAAGAAGCCTAGATTTTGAATGAGTTTTTTAAAAATCAACACTCTGTTTTTAAAAATCAATATACTCTTTTGGGTATTGGTTTCTTAAATTAACTTCTTAGATTTGTGTCTTCACTTACTACTATTTTCTTCAGTTTTCCATAGTGATTAACCTGTGAATTTTTACTTTTTTAGTTATCTGAATGTCTACTTCTTTTGTAGGCTGCTCCATTAGGAAACTAGATTTCTGGTTTCTCAGCATTAGAGCAGGTCTTTGAATATACAGCTGAGAATTCTTGGCCCATGGAGAAGAAAGTTAAAAAACCAAATGAAAATCAGATTGTAATGTGATTACATGACAGAAATATTGTTTCTGTTTTAGAGAACCAACAGAAAAAAAGAAAAAGAAAAAGGCAAAGGAAAAGAGGAGGTGAGACTGGCATGAATCACCCCAAATTTTTTGCCCTCAACATTTTCATATTTTAACACTGTATACACAACTTTTCCAGCAAGCCAGATGATAAAGGTGAAAATAAAAAAGACCCAGAGAAGAAGAAAAAGAAAGAAAAAGAGAAGAAAAAGATAGAGCACAAAAGCAAAGATAAGAAAGAAGAGTGAGTATTTTTACTGCAATTAAAGTCAGAAATGAATTTAGAAAGAACTTTTTTGGTAAAGAGGCCTGGTGTAAATATTAAGTGTCTTTAAATATTAAAAAGTAAATTGTTATCAATTTTGAATTAAAATCTTTTTGTACATGTGTGTAAACATATTGTCCCACTAGTGTGAGAAAATGAACAAGTAAATAAGATGTAAAATGTACAACAGATACTGTGAATTGAGAAGAAACTGTTCAAAAGAAAGCACCAACTGTGATGAGGGAAAAGGGAAAGGAAGAAAAGGAAAAAGGGAAAATATATGTATACACAAGATAGTTAAGTAACACAAGATTGTTACATAGTTATTTTCTCTTAGTTCACTAAAAAGAAAGTTTTGTGCTAATATTGTGTAGACCAGGTATCATGTGTATATCTTCTATTCCAAATAACCACTAGGAAGACAACAATATGCAAAGTATCAACTATTGTAACTGTCCTACTAATCTGTTTTAAAACTTGGATTCCTTGTTATGTTTATCTTTTTATCTCTAAAATAAAAATTTAAAAATTCTTTTTCTAAATTTCCTAAAATTAAGAATTATTGATTTATCTCACAAAGAATTTTGATTGTTGGTTCATTCTCTTTCCCAAGCATTTGTGAATGCAAAATTACCACTAGTGATTATTTAGGTTCAAGAATAATTGAGTGTCTACTATCTGGGCACGGTGGTTCATGCCTATAATTCCAGCACTTTGGAATTTGAGGCAGGAGGATCCCGGTAATTTCAAGGCCAGTTGGGACTACATAGTGAGACCCTGTCTCAAAATGAAACAAAAGAAAACAGAATAATTGGGTGCCTAGTATCTTAACATCAATTTTAAAAATCTGAAATGAAAATGTAATAATTACATTAATGTTTTTGAGCAGTAAGTATTAGAAAATGGCAAATACTCTCTAAAGTAAAGAAGTCTTATTGCGAAAACCGAACCTATTTTTTTTGGTGAGGGCAAAAGGTTTGAGATACAGTCTCACTACATAGTTGATTGGCCTTGAGCACCCTTGTAGTCCAGGCTGCCCTTGAATTCCTGGCTATGCTTCTGCCTCAGCCTCCCAAACTCTAGGATTACAGGATTGTGCCCACCACACCTGGCAGGCCTACTTTTGAGAACAATGCAAATGCTATCAAAAGTCTTTTGGAGAATTTAATTTAAAACAAACATTTGAGAGTTAGAATTCCACAAGACTAAGCCCAAGTGACATTTGCAAAGCTCTTTTCACTTTTTATTAAAGGCTAATTCCTTTCTGAATATACTTAAGCAAAACTCATCACATGACAACGGTCCCGCTATATCTTCCTGTTCAGAGGGTCATTGAAATTTGTATTAGGAGAAAAGTCCTTAAAAATATAGGATTAGACCAGAAGATTGTACAAAATGTCCATTTGATCATACATTTTCTTCCTCCAATCTTCTTGCCCTCTTCTGCTTTTCTTAAAGAATCCTTTGTACATGCCCCCCAATAAGTGCTTTTGTTAGAGTAACTTTTCTTTTTCCCCTACAGCTGAGAAAGAAGCTATGAGTCCTCTCTCATCTCACACCGTAGTCTCTGGTCACTTGGTTGCCTGACTGGGCTAGGGGGTGCAGTTACTATTCCCCTGCTGCCCATAACCTTCCAGAGGAGTCTGGAATAGGCATCGTTCTCCTGTGTGCCCCTTATCTCTTAGTGACTTGAGAATAGAACTGACTGCAGCATTGCAGTAAAACAAGGGCCTTAATAAAAGGTTAATGTATATTTTAATATTAAGAATGGTAATTTAACTATCTATTCACCCTGCACTAACCAATTCCTTTTCACCTCAACACATACCAAGTTAATTTTTTCACTGAAGGGTGAGTTTCTCTAGCTTACTTCTCTTTCATTCATTGTAGGTTTTGGTGTAACCATACTTGAAATGGTAACTCAAAATATTCTTATGTCTTGGTAACTTTCCCTTCTATTTTTCACTGTTGCTAGAGAGAAGAAAGAAGTTGTGATTGTTGATCCTTCAGGAAACACATATTACAACTGGCTGTTTTGCATCACCTTACCTGTGATGTACAACTGGACAATGATTATTGCAAGGTGTTTAAATATTTTCTGTGGATATCAGTGTATTTGTAGTTTCCAAGTCAACTGACAGAACAATTTGAGCTAGCACTTCTCAGGACACATTTCTTTTCCTGCCACAACTTGGAAAGAGACGCTGAGTTACTCTTGACGTGTTTTTCTGAGATTAGGCAGGGTGCTTTTGTTGTTACCATACTTGGTCTTCTGGCAGTGGGGTGGGGTAGGGTACTTTTAAACTTTTGATTACTCAATCATGTAATTAGAATATTTGGAGAAATTATATGGGTTTTGTTCTGGCCTACTAGAAAAGGTATCACCAATATTGAAAGAATATCAAGGATCTAGTGTTTTTTGGATGGTAAACATCTTACCTACCCAAGACCAAGTGTATTCTCCTAAGCATATTTCTTGAAGTATGTTTTCCTGAAGCATATTGGGAACAGATAGGTTCTATCAATGTGTTTCAGCGAGTGTATTTAACTTCAGCCTGAGGTAATTTATTCTTATATGATATTTTTACTAGGTAATATTGATGGATAAAATGTTGAAGACAATGAAATTGAACAACTCAAGAAAACATTTGAGAAAGCTGTGATTGAATAAACATGTTTTAAGGGCTCCTTCCTAAGCCTTCGTATGTTGCCCAGAAGTGAAAAAATGATAAAAATTATAGAGAATTTTTACTTCAATTAATCCCCATTTTACTTATACAAATTTTTTCCCCAGAGCCTGTTTTGATGAACTTCAGTCTGATTACCTAGGATATTGGCTCATTTGTGATTATGCTTCAGATATAGTCTATCTTCTCGATATGTTTGTACGAACGAGGACAGGTAAATATATTCAGTTTTAGATAGTCTAAATTTTCGTGTTTTATCTCTGATATATAATTTAAAATTTTCAAGCTCAAGTATCCTTTAAAATAAACTCATAGAAATCTGTCTTAGAGCAAAAGGAAGAGTTGAAAACCAAAGTCATGGCTTCACCTACTCATAAGCTTAGGCCACTCCAGCTGATTCAGAAAGATGTTACTAGGGAACTTTTGAGCGTAGTTTGGGAGCTTCCCTCCATTTTCCTGTTCACTGGGTTCATGCCAGGTGAGATGACTAGAGAGAAAAGAAATATTCTGCCAACTCTGTAGGAAAAAGTAAGTGCTCCTGCTAGGAAGAATCCTTAAAAAGGAAGAGAGCCGCAGAGCTATAGAAGACATCACTTTGTGCTTCATGGAGGGCCTGTATTAACCAGAGAACAGCAAAGCTTCCTACTTAAAGTGTTCTTGATAAGAAGTGATAACTTCACTGTTTCTACACTACTCTCCATGGGCACTTATAACTACTGTACACAAAGTAGAAGCTATTAAGTATTATTATGGAAAACAGACATTTTTACATATCATTGACCCAGAACAATGCTCCAGTGTTCTGCCCTGTTTGCTGCTCCGGCAGCCATTCTAGGAGGAACAAACTCCCTATCGTGATGTATCACAGTGCTGAAATTTTGTGTTTAACACACAAAGCCTATGGTAGCAGCACAGAAAGGAAGATCCCAGGTGACTAAAGAAAAGTAGGGGACAAGAATGAGAGAGGAAAATGTAGCCTCAAAGGGTACTTAGGACTCACATTGAAGAGGCAGGACATAAACATATAAAATAGATAGCAAGGCAGGTACCTAGGCTTCAAGGGTAGGGTTGGAATTCATTCAGGAGAGCAGCATGAGTTGTTGGGCATAGTGCCAGATGTTCAGAAAACTTTCCAACAATTAGGTGTGGTGGTATGGTAGGAAAAACAAACCATTTATTTTCTTAGTATAGTCTCAACACAATATACTTGTGGCCAACAAAATATGCATGGGAGAAACCTCACACACTAAGCAATTCTGTAACACCAACTGGGTGTCATAATTTAACTCAATTCTGTTGGATGTTAACAGGAGTTAGCTTTTAACCTACAAGATACTCCCATATCAAATGTCAGTTACAAACTCTAGGTTGTGGCATGAGCTTCTGACCTGCTTGTTATAAAGTAGGGTTCCAACAACCCCTCCTGAGGTCTCATAACTTGTCATTATGGTTCACAGAACTGAGGAAGCACATTTATTAGTTTATTGTGTTAGTGAAGGGTATGCTAAAGGATATAGATGAACAGTGGGATAAAGAGAGACATAGCGCAAAATCCAGAAGGGTCCTGGGTGTAAGAACTTCTGTAACCATGGAATGCACTTTCCAGCACTGTGTGTTCATCATCCTAAAGGTTCTCTGGACTCCATAGTTAGAGATTTTAAGGACAGTTTCAAAGTGATGGTAGATTAACTTAATCTTGAGCCTTTGGTCTTTTCCAGGGAAAGCAGCAGATGAGGAGGTAAGGGGAACTTGGTGCTGAAGTCTCCACGCTTCTACACATGGCTTAGTCTTTGTAGTGATCAGCCCCATCTAGGAACCACCAAGCATTGCCTCTATAGAACAAAAGACATTCTTATCACCCAAGAAATTCCAAGGGATTAGGAGTTCTATGTTAGGACTTGGTGTCAAAAACCAAGTATCATCACAAAAGATGCTATTAGCACAGCTATTGCTCAGGAAAGTATAAGGCTTTTAAGAGCTCTGTGCCAGAATATTAGGGAAGAATACAAATACATAGTTTATTTATCATCTGTCAGAAGAATGTGAATTCTATTTGTAAAAGAAATGACTATTGAGTGGGGATACTGGATCTTAAGAGATCGACCCTCTTATTATCAAATTTGCAACGTTTTACTTTTTGTTTCTACAACAAACTACTTTTCACAGCCATATGTTGATTGATATTTATGTCATATTACATTGCTAAAGCCATATTTATTGGCAATAAATTCTTGTTTTGACTCAACAAAGTTAACTGATGTTAGAAAAATTCGCAAGGGCACAAGGAGAAACATTACATTGAATTTTTTTCTCTTCTATTTTAGGTTACCTAGAACAAGGATTACTGGTGAAAGACAAACACAAACTCATAGAAAGATATAAATCAAACATTCAATTTAAACTTGATGTTGTATCAGTGATACCGACTGATGTGCTATATTTTAAATTAGGGTGGAACTATCCAGAAATTAGATTAAATAGGCTATTAAGGATCTCTCGCATGTTTGAGTTCTTTCAGAGAACAGAAACTAGGACAAACTATCCAAACATCTTCAGAATTTCCAACCTCGTTATGTATATTGTCATTATTATCCACTGGAATGCATGTGTGTACTACTCTATTTCAAAAGCTATTGGATTTGGTAATGACACATGGGTGTACCCTGACGTTAATGATCCTGAATTCGGCCGTTTGGCTAGAAAATATGTATACAGCCTTTACTGGTCTACATTGACTTTGACTACCATCGGCGAAACACCACCTCCTGTGTTGGATTCTGAGTATGTCTTTGTGGTGGTTGATTTCTTAATTGGAGTTTTAATTTTTGCTACCATTGTCGGTAACATAGGTTCTATGATTTCCAACATGAACGCAGCCAGGGCAGAATTTCAATCAAGGGTCGATGCTATCAAGCAGTACATGAATTTTCGAAATGTAAGCAAAGATATGGAAAAGAGGGTTATTAAATGGTTTGACTACCTGTGGACCAACAAAAAAACAGTTGATGAGAGAGAAGTCTTGAGATATTTACCTGATAAACTGAGGGCAGAAATTGCTATCAATGTTCACCTAGATACACTGAAAAAAGTGCGCATTTTTGCGGACTGTGAGGCTGGTCTGTTGGTGGAATTGGTTTTGAAGTTGCAACCCCAAGTCTACAGTCCTGGAGATTACATATGCAAGAAAGGGGATATTGGACGAGAGATGTACATCATAAAGGAAGGTAAGCTTGCTGTGGTGGCAGATGATGGAGTCACTCAGTTTGTGGTGTTGAGTGATGGCAGCTACTTTGGTGAGATCAGCATTCTCAACATTAAAGGCAGTAAAGCTGGCAATCGAAGAACAGCCAATATCAAAAGTATTGGTTACTCAGATCTCTTCTGTCTCTCAAAAGATGACCTCATGGAAGCTCTAACTGAGTATCCAGATGCCAAAACTATGCTGGAAGAGAAAGGGAGGCAGATCTTAATGAAAGATGGTCTATTGGATATAAATATTGCACACGCTGGTAGCGACCCTAAAGATCTCGAAGAGAAGGTCACTCGAATGGAGGGAGCAGTAGACCTCCTGCAAACACGATTTGCCCGTATCCTGGCTGAGTATGAGTCAATGCAGCAGAAACTGAAGCAAAGGTTAACCAAGGTGGAAAATTTTCTGAAACCGCTTATTGACACAGAATTTTCAGCTCTTGAGGGACCTGGAGTAGAAAGTGAGCCCACAGAATCTATGTAAGACTGAAAAAAACTTCATTAATGAAGACATGCCTACTTAAGATACTTTTGATCATGCGACCAAAAGCAATGGAGGAAAAAGAAAAGGACTGAACCGAGAAAATTTTCCACAAGGAAAATATGTTTGGGTGATTGACACAAGGCCTATACATTCTCCATGAAGTTCTGTGGTTAAAGAATCACCTTATGTGCATCCTTTCCACAAAATATAATGGTCGAAGATATAAGCTAATTAACCCGAGAGGTATCTTCCAGGTTTTTCACATATCTCCCTTTTATGTAATAATCTTCATAAAAGAGAAGTATTTTTCACTTTCAGGCCATTTGTTTTGCTGAAGAGTAAAATGTCTTTAGGGTAACTTGGGACTACTGTGTACATTGTTTGGGATACCATTTTTAAAATAATTAGAATTCAATAAAGTTAATTATGAAACTGTAGTGAATATGATCTATTTGATATTTTAGTAGAAAATTCAGGATCTTAGGATCTTATAGAGCTTCAAGGTTATTTTAAGGACACTAGTTATTTTGGTGCTCTAGGGCTTCAGGAAGGTTGGTTTGGAGAAACTTCTTACTGATAAAGGTACGATAGATTGCTATATGAATATATGCACATATATAAATATTGAAATATGTAATATTAAAAATTGTAAGATGTAGAAATTCCTTTTTAAAATTTTATTTTAAAGATAAAAGAATATAAACCTGAATAACACAAAAACAAGGAAATACAAAATTATAGAGAAGATAGTAGGGAATTGACAAGGATGCTGTATTACATAATATAATCTTCACATATGTTACTCATTTATAAACCAGAATATCACAAAAACAATAAAGGATCTACACAATTATAGAGAAGATAGTAGGAAATTAACAATGGATGCTGTACTGCATAATGTTATCTTTGCATTTGTTACTCAGCTATAAATAAGAATAACACACAAAAAAAATTAAAGGAAATACAGCATTATAGAGAAAATATTGGGGAATTAACAATGGATGCTGTATTACATAATGATATCTTCATTTTTGTTACTCAGTTATACAAATAATGGCTCATTCAGTTAATCAAACAGTTTTCTCCACCCTCATCTCCATTGTTTTCCCACCCAATCAGTCGTCTTCCCTCTGATAATAACTATACTTTTTGGTTTATTTACTCCCTGGGGCTTTCACATTGGAAAGGCGCACGGCTGCTTCACATTATGCTGTAACAAACATGGGTGCACTCAAATTACTATGGCACTAGGTGGAAAAGCACCCATCCTCAAAGACAGTACATAGGCAGGGAACCAGATACACTATGGTCAGCACCCCATAGACATTCTTTACATTAAATTTAACAAGTTATCTGAGAATTAAGGCTTGACAGCAGTGGTTACTACCTTACTTTTCTGTCTTGCCAGTAGTAAGAAAAATGGATAAAGGTACTATTATCGAGTGATTATCAAGGGAAATTGTCATAATGTTAGAAAAGGAAATCTGAAAATTTTGTGGACCGGGCTAGGCATTGTTGGGGAATTTCTAAGAAGTACATAATCTTACAGCTGGGAGTAGAGTGCAGGCCTAGCCCTGGGTTCTAATCTCAAGCAACTAGCAGAGAGAGAGAGAAAAAGGGGGTAGGACTACAGGTTCAACTGCTTCAGAATCTATATTTTAGCAAAATCTCTAAGTGATTCATATCCACACTGAAGCTTAAAGAAGCATGGATCTAAAGGACCAGGAAGGAGGCAGAGGGAGGATGGTTCTAAAGAAGAAGGAATTTTTTCCCACAAGTGTGTGGCTGTGGAAAACATTGCCAAGCAATCATATAACTCTGCTATTGAACACTGATGTAGTTAAAAAACCTTCTTAACATCAGTTACTAGAACTGATAAAGAGATTTCCATCTCTGCTTATAATGGTATTACTGAACATGGTTTCTAGTTATCTTGACATTTCTGATATGTATGGACTTCAGTCAGCAAATGTCAGTGGTATAATTCATCCTTGTTCACCACTAAAGTATCCATTTGAATCCCAGCAATCTGGAAGGCAGAGATAGAAGGATGGCAAGTTTGCTCCCAACCTCAGTAATTTAGTGACTTTTCAAGACCTTGTCTCAACATAGAATAAAATAAAAATACAAATGGCTGGAGATGAAGCTCAGTGTGAAGGGCTTGGGTTTGATCCCCAGTAACACAGGCACACACACACACACACACACACACACACACACACACACACACACACTCCACTGAACTATACACTATTTTTTTCCACACCTAGATTGCCCTTCTAAATTTTGCCTATTCTTTTACTTTCAGCCAGTAAATACTTCTTAACAGTACAGGAGGTTTCTACTCCACAATTAGGTCCACTGTATGCAACTGTACAAATTAGGATAACGATAGGCTTGGCAGAATGATGAGGGAGAGGAGAGGAAAGAAGGGGAAATAGGACTGAAGTTTGAAGACCCTTATTACCTGCATCTGGGAGGAGTAAGGAATTTTAGAGCTCCAAGGTGGAAGAACAGGGAGCGGGTAAACCCCCTGCTCTTGGCAGTACGGCTAATGAATGTTTACTCTTCCTCCAATCAGCTGTATTATAATGTGTTGTTCACAAACACATTGCTTCATAATTGCGCATATACTTATTTTTTTTAAACACCCTTTTCCAAAATTATGGGATTAGGCTTCTTACCAGTAGGTGGCAATGTTGGTCTATAATTATAACCTTCAAGGCCTGAAACTATATTTTCCTCCTTACAAATTGTAGATAGTATACTTTTAATTCATACTCAGTTGGTGTTAAAAAAAAAAATGACTCAGATCTCGACAAGTCATTAAATATTTTAGACAGTACAGGAACTCTCAATGAACCATGTGCAAACTTTCTGTGAAAGTCTGGGCTGCCTTAATGTGTACAACTCACTCAATCACCAGAAAGGACCTTCCATTAGGAAAGGGATCCCTAATGAAGACATTTCCTCTTCTACAGGTGTGGGCCAAGGGCCCAGGACCTATGACAGTTGTCTTCCTTCACTTGACAGATTTTGGTCTGGTTTGGCAGCTCACATGTATTGAGCCTTGGTTTGGTTACATTAATGCAAAGGCCATGCCAAGACCCAGTTCTGGGAAATCTGCCTTGTGCTTCTCTTACTTACCTAGTTAGTTAACATAGACTTTATTTCTCTTTATATCAGAATTGCGATGTAGAGCTGAGGATGTCAGAAAAAAAATGAAAGTTGCAGTTGTATTCACACACACACAGACACACACCTCTCAGTTTTACTGATGAGAGCTTGACTAATAAAGCAGTGTGGTAATTCATGCACTTTATAATAAACACCAAAGAAATCACTAAATAAGTAGTTATAAAAAATAACAAATCCCTAAGTTACCCAGATTGCTCAGATTTCCAGATGTAAGAATGGAAGAGTGATCCAACCATTAAAGAGAAAAAGAAAATAATAATTAAAAAAATTAGAGATGATACAGAGTTTCATGAGACAAGGTGGTAGGAATTCACCAGTGGTTGTTATATGGCATATTGTTGTCTTCAAATCAGCTGCTTAGATTACCAATATAAGCATACAAAACATTCAAAATATAAAAAAATTAAGTATTAACTCTTCCCTTCAGCAAACAGACATCAGCAGTACTGTTATAAATATTTTTTTTCTTTTTTTTGCTTTCCTTCTTTCTTTTTCTTCTTTCCCTCATCCCAGTTCCTTCCTTTGAGCAATTTCTTTCCCTTTCATAATATCTATTGTACGTTTTGGGAACTGCATCATCTTTGTAGCACACAAGCCTAGTTCAGTGCCTGGCACATGGAAGATGCTATGTAAAGGTGAAGGAAGGAATAAGTGCTGTGCACAGACTTTTCAGTACAGTTTCAGACAAGAGAATACAACAGGTGCAAATAATCTGTGCTGTCAGATCCTCTTTAAGAATAACCAAGGCAAAGTTTAACCATAGCTGTGGTGGATTAACTAATGGTCAACTTGTAACACCTAGCAGAAGTGAATTAGAGTGGTGCTGGGTGTGGAAGGCCTGCCTGAGGATTGTTGTCAATAGCATAAAAGAACTGGAAGGGTGTGGAGAAGGACATTCTTTAGTTAATCTTTCAGTGTATTGCCTCAGGCCTAACCTAGCTTTGATTGTTGGGTTCTGGAGGAAGTCTAGCAGAAGCCTTGTAAGCCCTGGCGTCCACACTAAATGCTTTGCTGTGATATGCAGAAAGGAAAGGTGACATGATGGCTATCTAGTCAAGTCTCATGCCTAGGGTAATTCAGTTGTATTGTCCCTGCTAAAATGATTGATATCCACCCATTAGCCCAGTTGTCTCTTTTGTTTTTTCTCAATAAAATGTTACTGAAAATGCTATTCGAGGCTGCAGTCCAAGAGGCTGTAAACCCCCTGATCTCAGAAAGTTGTCTCTCTTGTATTTCTTTTTCCTCTTTTCTATTCATCCACGGTACCTCGTTCTCGGGGCCTGTTCACCCTGGACAGAAACGGATATAAGACCTACAGAGGGGAAGATGGCGTGCTCTTGATTCTCTTGGAGAAATGTCTAGTGCTTGTTCCCCTGATCCAAACTCTGGCTGTTCTCATCATCGGTGGAGCTTGTGACTTATTGTCACTGAGGATGGCTATGGTTCACTTTGGGGGAACTCTGGTCTTTGAGTGTCACTTCCTGGCTCCAATGTAGACCCCTCAGCCTGCTGACACAGCTCAGACTTTCTAGCTTCCACTACTGACTTTGAGCCTTCCTAAGTGCAGATTTTTGACATTGCTGTGGGCTCTAGGCCTCCAGCTGGACTCCTGCAGGACATTGCTGTGGGATCCAGGCCCTCAGCTGGATTCTTTGGGTCTCTAGTATGTGGACAGATTTGCTACATGCTTTTGCATTTGACATTTTGGGTGAATATTATAAAATAATCTTATAAATTAGGTATTCTGTATTAAATCCATTCCCTTGTAAACCCTGACTATAATAGCTAATAGATGTTGGTGGCAAAAATAGTCGGTGCCAGGATTTGCTAACTCAAGAAATGAGTTAGGTGCTTTATGGAAGAATGGTGATCCCACTTGTGGATGGTCCAGGCCTCTGGCTTTCTTCACCTTGGGAAGGGGAAGTGAAAATACAAACTTTTCAGTCCATGTTGTGAGCAGCAGTTTCTTGTATCAGTCTGGGCAATCAGAGTTGATCAGCTTTATGAATTTAAGTTTCCAGAAGCCTCTTCTCTCAGAGTGTTGTAAATGTCTAATCCTGGGGCTGGGCATTTCAAATGTCTCACTCATACCTTATTTCTAGAACTAAAAATGGAAATCTGCACTAGTGATAAGAAACAAGAAATCATAGATAGTAAAATTGGTGCTCAGTGACCATAAAAATTACTTTTGTGTGAGTATTCCAAGAAGATTTTTTTTTTTTTTTTGCAGTACCGGGGATCGAACTCAGGACCTTGTGCTTACCAGGCAGGCACTTGTACCACTGAGCTATTTCCCCAGCCCCTCCCAGAGGATTTTAGTACCATGTCTTCTAAAACAAAAACATAATGGAATAAACTTTAAAATGTAAATTTAACAGATAAAATGAAAAATAAATTGATGCAAATATTTCTGAATTTCAGGAAGTTCTCCAGAGAAATAATAATAATTACAAGAGAATTCTTAGTGATACGTAAGATGTATATTAGTGATAAAGGAAAGGGATTATTTATACGAAAATTTAGTTTGCATTTTTATTTTTAAATAGTTCATTCTTCAACAAGTTTAAAACTATAAATTTGTTTTAACAATGTTCATAGTAAGCCTGATTAGGACATAATCAATTTAGGTAATATTTTTCCTTAAACTTCTGAAATTGTATTACTGAATGTCTAGGTTTATAGACCACTCAAAATATAAAATACTAAACACCAGGCTTATAGACTCAGAAAAGATAATTCCATATTCCCTGGAGTAGTTTATTTCTCGAATGAGAAAAAACAAGGAGGCAATTCAAGGGAAAGAAACAGAGGATCATTAAAATGCAAAAAGACCTGGGAGGTCATCTCCTTCATCCCTCTGCATTTCATAAATATAGAAATGATGGTCAGGCAGCACTACACTTGGTGAGCCTGGAGCATAGAGGAACTTTGAGTGACTGTGGGAATTTTTACCACACTTTGGAGGACAATATGCTAATGTCTGGTGGAACTATTGTTGGCTGACTTGAAGCCCAGCAATTTCCTTGGTAGGTAGAGTCACTACCTACCAAGATAAAAATCTGCCACATACAGACAAGGAAACTTGATCAAGAGGAGTACACAAAATCATAAAAAAAAGGAAAGAAGACTTAAAGACTCATCAAAAGGAGACCAAGTAGATAAATTAGAATATAGCCTTACAGTGAAATAAGTAAAATATTTGGATAGTAGGAGATGATATTATGTGATGCTAACTGAGTTGGTGCCAGACACTAAATTCTTACATGACTACAGTGCATTTAATCCCCATAACAACTTATGAGGTAGGCTCCGTTATAGTACCTGTTTAACGGGTGATGAAATGAAGCACAGAGAGGTTAAATAATGTGGCCAAGGCACACAGGAAGAAAGTGGCAATAACTCCTATTCAAACCTAGACCACGTGGTTCCATTGTCTCCGGTCATAGCCCCCTTCCTTGGGCTGGCTTTCTTATTTGCACACAATGCCACCCACACACTACGTGATACCTGTACTAGGTAGGTTCTTTCTCTCTGATACAAAATTTCAATTACATTCAGGGGAGAGTATATTCCAGAAATTAGAGCAGTGGTTACTTCTGTGGAGGACAGAGGACAGTGAAATGGATGGAGGGTGAGAAATACATAGAACTTCAACATTCTGTGCTACTTCCTATCTTTTTAAAGACTATGAAAATATGAATCTAAATGTTGAGATTTGGCAGATTTATCAGTGTATATATTGCTATGTATAGTTTTTGATATATAGTTTTACTTCAGAAGAAAGAGTAGAAGGGCTAAGCATGCATCCACACTACTAGTTCAGTAGCAGAGCCTGGACTTTTGACCTTTGGTCTAGTGTTGACCTTACTATGAGGTTATAGTTGATTGTTTTCTACACCGGCAGAGCTGAGGGGTTTATGGGATTCTGGTTGGTGATAACATGCCTGTTATCTGCATATTTTTCACTTTGGGCCGGTCAAAACACATATTGAATAAATTGAGACAGTACTTTCTAGAATTACATCTCATGTCTGGCTATTGGTTTCCTGACCAGAGGTGAAAGAATGCTTTTTTCATCAGTGTATTCCTTTGAAATTCTGAAGATAGCAATTTACCACAAAATTACTCAACAGCCTGACAATGTTAGCCTTTAAAAAAGGTTGATGTTGGATTTCTTGTCAGATTGCCAGTTTCTCCCCTTTCTTTTTTTTTCTTATTTTAAAAAATAAAAGCACAAAAACATTAACAAACAGACACAAATTAGCATAAGAAATAGTACAATAAAAACTGATTTACAGACAAAGGTGACATGGACTCAACAATGGTTGTTGCTTTACCTATTGATATCTTTGAAGTGTATATACATGAACACAGATACAGACATGCAAAATTGGTCAGACAATTATTCATCTCAATCACAGAAAAACACAAAAAACAAAAAACCAAAGACCAAAATAAATAAATAAATAAATAAATAAAATTTTCAAAAACCAACAATACTTGCTGCTTTGCATATTGATATCTTCGAAGTGTGTATCCAGGATAACACATACAGACATACAAGATTGATAGAATAACCCGTCATCAATTATTCCTTACATTAAGTGATATAATACAATAGTAGAACCATGTTAGCCCTCCTGCACATATGTATCTACATGTATACATACATACATTTTTGCCTCTTTCTTTTCTCCTTTCCCTAGTCCCATCTGTTCTTTGTTTTTGAACAGATTTCCTTCATGTCTCCTAGTTTATATTCCCACCCTCAGATTCTTACACCAGTGATACAATATGTTGCCTGCATATGTACTGCTGATTTATTTCACTTATGAGTATGGACTCCAGTTTTGACCACTTGCCTACAAAGTCCCCAAAACTGTCTTTCTTTATAGCTGAATAATATTCCATTATATAAAAATGCCACAGTTTTTAAATCCAGTCTTCTGTGGATGGACACTTGGGTTGCTTCCACATTTTAGCTATTACAAATTGCGCTGCTATAAACATGGGTGCACATATATCAGAGTGATATGCTGTTTTCAGATCTTCTGGGAAAATACCCAGGAGGGAAGTATCTGGTTTGAATGGAACCGCTAGACATAGTTTGCTGAGAAATCTCCAAACTGCTCTCCTCAGTGGTTGCACCAGTCTGCATTCCCACCAGCAGCATAATAGAGTCCCTATTTCTCCACAGCCTTGCCAGCATTTTATTTTTTTTTTTTTTGCCAGCATTTGTTATTGGATGACTTTTTCATATTGGCCAGTCTTACTTGGGTGAGATGAAATCTTGATGTTGTTTTTCTTTGCATTTCTCGAATGACTAAGGATGTGGAACATTTTCTCATATATTTATTTGCCATTTGTATTTCTTTATCTGAGAAGTGTGTATTCATCTCAGATGCCCATTTCTGGATTGGGTCTTTGAATTTGGACATGTACATTTTTGAGTTCTTTGTATGTTCTAGAGAGAAGACCTTTGTCTGAGGGACAGGCAGCTAGGATTTTTTTCCCAATTTGTGGGTTTTCTTTTTACTTTGCTGGTGATTTCTTTCTTTTTTTTTTTTTTTTGTGGTACTGGGGATCGAACTCAGGACCCTGCGCTTGCTAGAAAAGCGCTTATTCCACTGAGCTATATCCTCAGCCCCGCTGGTGATTTCTTTAGATGTACAAAAACTTTTCAGTAGGATGAGGTCCCAATTATTGATTCTTTGAAGTGTTTCCCTTGCAGTTTCATTTTTGTTCATGAACTCTCTGCCTACTCCTATGTCTTCAAGATTTTTACCTGCTTTCTCTTCCAATAGGTTTAGAGTTTCTGTTTTAATGTTGAGGTCTATGATCCATTTTGACCTGAGTTTGATGCATGGTGATAGACTGGGGTCTATTTTCAGTTTTTGACAAGAGGCAAGCCAGTTTTTCCAGCACCATTTATCAAACAGGCCTTCTTTTTTCCAGTGGGTTTGGTTGACCCCTTTGTCAAATATTAGGTAGCTGAGTGGGTTTTTCATTATGGTTGCATCTTCCAGTCTGTTCCATTGATCCTTAGGTCTGTTTTGTAGCCAGTACCAGGTTGACTTTATTACAGTAGCTTTGTAGTATAATTTCAGGTCAGGGATTGTGATTCCACCTGACTTGTCCTTATTGGCCAGGATTGCTTTTGCTATTCGGGGTCTCTTCTGGTTCCAGATGAATTTGAGGCATATTTTCTCTAGATCTGTGAGGTATGCTAACAGTAGTTTAATGGGAATTGCATTGAATCTGTACAACAGTTTTGGTAGTATGGCCATTTTCACAGTGTTAGTTCTTCCTAACCATGAGCAGGGGACGTTTTTCCGTTTATTGAAATCCTCTTCAATCTCCTTTTTCAGAGTACTATAGTTTTCACTGAATAAATCTTTCACATTCTTTGTTAGATTGATTCCTAAGTATTTCAATTTCTTGGTTGCTATTGTAAAAGGTATGGTTTCCTCAATTTCTCTCTCAGTCTGTTTCTTGTTTGTGTATAGGAATGCTATTGATATTTGGGTGTTGACTTTGTATCCGGCTCTGCTGCCAAATTTGTCAATTAATTCCAGGAGTTTTCTTGTGGAGTTTTTGGGGTCCTCCATGTATAGTATCATGTCATCTGCAAATAGTGATAGTTTGACTTCTTCCTTTCCTATCCTTATTCCTTTTATTTCTCTCTCTTGTCTGATTGCTCTGGCTAGTGCTTCCAGAACTATGTTGAATAAGAGTGGTGACAATGGACATCCTTGTCTTGTTCCAGACTTTAAAGTGAAAGTTTTCAGTTTATGTCCATTTAGTATGATGTTGGCTGTTGATTTGTTATAGATGGCTTTGATCAGATTGAGGTAGAGTCCATCTATTCCTATTTTTTCTAAGGTTTTTAACATGAATGCATGTTGGACTTTATTGAAAGCCTTCTCTGCATCTATTGAGATGATCATGTGGTTTTTGTCTTTGACTGTATTAATATAGTGTATTACATTAATTGATTTGCAAATATTGAACCATCCCTGCATTCCTGGAATGAATCCTACCTGGTCGTGGTGTATAATTTTCCTTATGATTCGCTGTAATCTATTTGCCAATATTTTGTTGAGTATCTTTGCATCTATGTTCATTAGAAAGATTGGCCTGTAGCTCTCTTTCTTGGTTGGGTCTCTCTGTGGTTTTGGTATCAGTATAATACTTGCCTCCAGAAATGTGTTGGGGAGAGTTGCTTCCTTTTCAATTTCATTGAACAGTTTGAGGAGTGTTGGCATTAGATCTTCTCTAAATGTTTTATAGAATTCTGCTGTGAATCCATCAGGGCCTAGGCTTTTCTTTGTTGGTAGGTTTTTAATGACGTTTTCAATCTCATTAATTGATATTGGGTTGTTCAGGATTTTTATGTCTTCCTGATTCAATTTTGGCAATTTGTACCTTTCTAGGAATCTGTCCATTTCTTCTGTATTTTCTATCCTATGGGAATACAGATTTTCAAAGTAGGTATTAATGATCTTTTGTATTTCTTTTGGATCTGTAGTGACTTCATCCTTTTCAT
>PVLD010014909.1:0-50614 GCA_004027595.1 Dinomys branickii
ATTTGGACAGGTACATGTTTTTTAATTCTTTGTATGTTCTAGATAGAAGACCTTTGTCTGAGGGACAGCCAGCTAGGATTTTTTCCCAATTTGTGGATTTTCTTTTTACTTTGCTGGTGATTTCTTTAGATGTACAAAAACTTTTCAGTAGGATGAGGTCCCAATTATTGATTCTTTGAAGTGTTTCCCTTGCAGCTTCGTTCTTGTTCATGAACTCTCTGCCTACTCCTATGTCTTCAAGATTTTTACCTACTTTCTCTTCCAATAGGTTTAGAGTTTCTGTTTTAATGTTGGGGTCTATGATCCATTTTGCCCTGAGTTTGGTGCATGGTGATAGACTGGGGTCTATTTTCAGTTTTCATGATGCCAGTATCAATAATCACCATCAAATACTTTCTTAGGTCATAAATAAATTTAGGGCAGCATGAAGCCAGTTTCACATATGGTTTAATATGCAAATAATTGCTAAAACTATTCAATTCCTCATCTTATGAATATTTTAACCTGTACTTTGGTTATGTGCTAATAAGTTTCATACCATTTTTCTGAGCATTTGTAATACTTTTATTCTTCAAACAAGCAAATAACTTGAGTGAAGAAAACTGCAGATCTTAAATGTCAGCAGTTCTAGAGCAAGTTGATCTTTTGTATGACCTTTCATATGCTGCTTTTATTTCCTGCATTTTTAAATTATATGTTTTAAATGATATGGAAAAAATAAAATTTTTCATGTGTATTGATGATGTAACTTTTAATAACTGTGTATTTTGTATGTCTAAGACAATAAACTTATGTCATCAAATAGTTGTCATTTTCTAAAATCTTTCAGAACCCTTGTCATTTCTGAAATATACAGTGCATTATAACTAACACCTGAACTTCTCCCATCTGACTGTACCCTACTCCCCTCACCCTCTCCCCCTAAGGTCCATTCTATTTGCCAACTTATATGTGATGAACTGATTTAGATTTTACATGATTGTTTTCTGGGCCTGATTTATTTCACTTGCTACAGTGGTCTCTATTTCCAACTATATTTATTGATCAGACTTTCACACACTGTTATGGCTGAGTAGTATTCCATTGTACATATATGTACCTCTATTTTTATATGTTCATAGCTAATGAATACTTATATTTTTCTGTTGCTATTGTGAACAGTGCTATAGTGAAAACGTGAGTGTAGATGTCTCTGTGGCATGCTTATTTCTTTTGGACGTATTTCCAGTTATGTGAGTACCAGATCATCTGTTAGCATATTATACAATTTTCAGGGAAGCTGCGTGCTGACGTCCATTAGGGTGTGCTGAATTACACCCCCACCAGCGGTTTGGAAAGGTTCCCTTTGCTCCACTCACTCTCCAGCACCTGTTAGCCTTGCCTTTGATTGCAGCCATCAGTGGAGAAGGTGAGAACTCACTGCCGTTTAGATTCACATCTCCATGGTGGTTTGTGATGCTGAACATTTTCTCATACGACTGTTCATCATCTGTATGTCTTCTTTGAGGTCATTTCTCATGGATTGTAGAATAACTACATTGCAAGTTCTGCATTTATCTCCAAAAAGTCTACAAAATTCTCAAGCAGTCTGAATTTAGACACATGAGTGCAGCAAAGGATTATGATGGCAGAAAATAGTAAGAAAATAGAGCACCGTGCATCCTACCAAGTGTATCAAACTCAGCCTTTTCAGGCATGTAATAAAAACTATTCAAGACTTCATGGTTTGAATTAGAACAAAGCTGAATTTGGAAAAACTTAACAGAGCATTCCACTAAACTGAAACTATTCTTATGGCTTATTTTATTGTTTACAATGTGATAACTAGATTAGAATAAGATACATAAACTTGCAAATATTTCATTTCTATTAGTAAATTTCTGTAGTAATTATTGGCTACATAAGTTTTCCTCTATAACCTTTTAGTATCTATTTATAAATGTAATCATGAAAGAAACAATACTGTCATGAAAATACAGAAAGTGTAGGAGAAGGAGAAAAGGAGTAATGTTACTGATTGATTTTTATATTTGATTTCATGTAGTTCAAGTCACCCCACAGACCCTTCATTAGACTCCAAGGCAGAACTAGAGAAAAGAGTAAAATGCTAGTACAGTAAATCTACAAAAAATATCTGGCAGTAGCAGCCTGGATCAAAGGTTCCTATCTGGAAACTATAAAACAGATAAATAAAAAGAAAAGGGCAAATCACTCCAACTACATTAGACAAAGAAAATGATGATTGTCATATTGGTATTAATGCAAATATGTGTATATATTCATGAATACAGTGGGGCCTAAATGACCAAACTAAGAATAATGAGCTGACCCCATTTTTTATATCACAGTGTACTATAAATAATCTTCTATTTTAAAAATATATAATTTGATAAATACATCTGATTGCTTTTTATCCATTAATTTGAATATTCCATTATTTAATTAATTCCTTATCGTTTGCCATTTAGATTGTGTCTGAATTTTCAGCTAAACAATCCTTGTATTAGCAACTTCATTTTACAATACCTAAAATTTATTTTACAACACTAGCCTATTTTATTAGTTTCATATTTTTCTTCTAATGAATGCTCACACTTTGGTAAAACAACCCAGATTTACTAGTTTATATTTGCACAGGTGCGAAACCCAACGCAGATGTCAGTGGATAGAAGTCAAGATGTCTTCGGGGATTTGCCCTCTTTGGGGGGCATAAGTGAGACTCATTTCCTTGCCTTTTCTGCCCTTGTGAAGAAGCTTGCACTTTTGGGATGTGGTGTCCTTCCTTTATCTCCAAAGCCAGCCAAGTCTCACCTCCCCCGCCATTCTTCCATAGTCAGGTCTCCCTGTCTCTGACCACCCTTGGAAAGATTTTTCAGTTTGAAGGACATACATGCATATTTTGGGCAGGGTTATTTTCTCATATAAGATTGTTTAGCTGTCATCATGTCTGAAATGTCCCTTTGCCATGTAAGGTAGCATTCACAGGTCTAGGGTTAGGACTTGAATCTCTTGAGGGGTCATTATTTTACTACATGTTTTTAATAAGTTATTTATTATTGTTTAACCAATATACAGGTTTTAAATTAGATGGCTTTGTGTCATCTAGTGTGCACCAGTCCACAATTAAGTAGTGGGAACCTGGCTTTCAATGAGAAAGCAAAGAAGTGTAGGAATAATTACGACAAACTTGTACTTCCTTCATCTTTGATATGAGTACTGCCACATTGCTAATTTGTACCAGACAGTCATTTAAAATGTATTAAAACTGCTATGAGCTTTGGTGTCATAGAGTAGAATGTCATCAGGCCCCAAACCCAAAAGAAGTCTGCCTTCAACTGCAAACAGTCTCCTGGGACCATCTCTAGTGCACAGCAAGTGGCACAGGGCCAGAGAATTCAAAGAAGTCATTTCTCATTCCATCCGAAGTTACCCAGGGCAATCAGCATGCACAATGCATTCTCTCAAAGACCGAGTTTTCCATAAAAGTTCAGAAAGCTGGGGTGAGCGAAAGGTGAAGCCAAAAGAACGTGAAGTCACCTAAGGAGTTTGATGATAAGCAAAGGTATCTCTCATAATTTGGAAAGCTGGAAAAATATATAAATATTTATAATTCATTGTTCTGGTTTGTGTCTGGAAGTCCACTCAGTGCTGCAAGTGGTCACGGGGGCAGGCTTTTGGAGGCGGCTGAATCTAGAGTTTGTGATTGGTTGGTTCATTGTCTAGTGCTAAGATTGGGGTGTAAGTGCTGCATCTGTTTCAGTGCAGGTGGGCTGCATACACTATAAGAGAGGAAGAGAGGCTCACTTCCCTGCTTTCGCTCTTGTTGCTTTCACTGTCTTCCACTCCCATGAACTGTTGCCTCTCTGCCACACCACCCCGTCATGGAGCCAGCTGATTATGGACTGAAATCTCCACAAATTGTCAGCTAAATAAACCTTTCCTTCCTTAATTTCAGGCACCAGGTATTTTGTCTCTGCAAAGAGGAAAAAGTAACTGAGTCATGTAAGTTTAATGTACAACAGAGATTTGTGCTAAGGAATTGGTTTATGTGATTCTTAGCAGAAGTCCCATAAACTGCTTTCTGAAGGTTCAAATCCTACGAAAGCTGACTGTATAACTGCAGTCCAAAGTCAAAGGTCTGGGAACCAGGAGAACTAATGATTCACATCATAACCTGAATGTGAAGGTGTAAAAATGAGGAGCACACATGCCTGAGAGTAGGAGAAGATGAAAGTCTATTTCAAAGAGAGAGTAATTTCACATTTCATCTATTTTGTGTTCTATTTGGCTCCTCCAGGGGTTGGTCAGCACATCACCATGGTAAGGGTGACAACTCACTATACCAATTCAAATGCTAATATCTTTTAAAAACACTGTCCCAGGCACACCAGAAATCATGATTTTCCAGTTACTTGGGCATTGTTTGTGGAATCAGGTTGATACATAAAAGTAACAGTCACAGAAGTATAATAAATAGCCTTAAGGGAGAAAAGCAATGGTATTAGATAAATACCTCATCAAGAAGGCATCAGCTGAAAGAAAATGAACAAATATAAGATGATTTTAAAACATATACATATGGAAGTATATATATGCATGCACTCAAGGATAACATCTATATATGTATGCACTTCACATATTATATGCTATATATAAAAGACAAGTATTTAAAGATAATAGAGGAATTGTATGCAAAAGAAAGAAAGTATGTAATGAGGCACAAAGTTGGGAAAGGCAAAATCATGTTTTTTTGTAGTCATTGTTACAGTTCATATCTGAAGTGAAATCTGAGTATGCAAGTGTAAAGGCTTGTACCCAGATGACCCTATTGGCAGGTGATGGAATTTTTAAGAGCTGAGGCTGAGAGGGACGGAGGGAAGGTGTTGGGTGTGTGTGTTCACTATTTTAAGGAGCTAGATGTGGGGGAGTTCAGAGTGACTGGTTCCTAGAAGGTATTCATTTTCTTTCTGGGAGTCTGAAAATGTTTTGATCCTAAACTGTTTTGATCATTGTGTAATTCTCTGTAAGTAAGAAAACAGTGAACTGTGCACTTGAAATGGGTATGAATGCAAATTATATTTTCATAAAGCTATCAAGGAAATAATAACAATGCAGGGTAACTGCTGCACCAGTTTGCTGATATTATACTAAAGAACAAACTTCTCCACTTAAGCTGCCCCAAATAGTGCCAGCCTAATTTTGGGGTCTTTTATTCTGGAGCCCAAGCAAACAGAACATCCTGATGCTTCTTCAACATTGCTAGGACATACACAGACAGAAAGTGATGTTAGAAGTTCTGTTCATTAAATAGTCTGCCAAAGAATTTGCTATTCACTGATGATTGGACGAGAGTGGTTTTATGCAAGGAATGTTTCAGATGTTGAATCAATATTCCAGGGTAATATTTCTGATATTGATTATAAATAATTAAATATGCTTTATACATTTGTTTTATTTTGGGATAGGAATTATGTAGGATCCTTGAGTTTGTACAGCACAATCTTCCAGAAGAGTGACAAATCCTGAAGATGCCTGTGTTTGAGGCTCACTGTTTTACATATCTACCCAGGCCAGGTCATTGCTTGGTATGTCATAAGCAATGATCTCTGATACTAGAGGACTGTTTTCAGAGCAATCCATTCTACCCAATAAATTTTTGTCAACTGTGCTACAGAATGACTAAATTATTTTTCTATTTCCATATGAGGACATATGATCTCAAAATACACAAAAATATATAAAAATACTAAGATATAACATATTTGTAATAGTGTGCATACTTCATTTTGTGTAGTTTGTAGTACTTATGAGTAGTTTAACTTTAGCAGTTTGTAGTGATTTCTTTTTCTCTGTAAGTATATACTCACTACGTGTGAACCTAGTTTGGTGAATAAAACTCTATTTTAAATGTAAAATTTCTTGATTTTCCTTAATGCATGTGACTTATTGTTGTCTTTTTTTCTTGTTACTGTTGTTCTAGCAAGAACAATCTAAGTCTTTTTTTCCTTTCTTTAACTGTAATAGTGACAACTTTGACATAAAACTAATTTATTGTTTAAGCCAAATGCACATATTAGCCATTTTATTTTTAATCTATAACATTCGTGTTCATTTATCAAATGTGTCTATGGTTTGCCATAATTTTCTGTAGTAGTAACGTTTGACATTTTATTAGCTCTAGCATTTTCCATGGATTTTACTCTGACATCTATGAGGACAGGGCTATATTTTTCCTCCTTAATCAGACACAAAACAGCCTTATATCATCATCACAGATTCCAGTTGTGAAATTTTGACATTGTGTTGTCACTTTTTCGTGGAAGTAAATTATGACCAGGGTCCTAGCACCAAGTTACTTGTATTCAATCTACTTAACTTAAAATCATGTCACAACCCCAACATACAGCTTGAAGACATCATGCCAAGTATAATCTTTGTGTAGATAAGAGATATCAAAATGGATGGATTCTAAAAACAACAAAAATAAAACACTTTGGGGTAATTAATTTTTAGAAGTCATACTTGAAATGTAAGTGTGGAGCTTCTCTTTCTAACTGTAGTTTGAATGTGCCATAAAAATGAGTCAAGAAGGGGAAAGTCAAATTTCTGTTTTCCTTTTCCCTAATCTGTCACAGGCCAGTGATTGCATTAATAGCCAGGAAGAAAAGCTGTCTCTTCAAGGTAAACTGGACTTTCATCACACCTAGGTCCCACCATCAATGAGCTGTCGCAAAGCAGAAGTAAAAAGGGAAAAAAAAATCTCGTGATCTTTCATTTTATTTGTGGAACACATGCTGCTCCAGATGATGCCAAACTGACTGACAGCAGGTAATTTTTAAGAAAACCCAGCTACTTTTCCTCCCCAGGTTCCTTTTGCCTTTATTGAGACTGTGGCATGAGATCCGTTAGTGGGAAAAGTCAATAGTGCCTGCTGTCAACACAATGTGTGCTGTGCATTTTAAAAGGCTCTGCGTTCTTGAAGTTTAGTTGTCAGGAGCTTTACCTTTTAAATAGATTTCAGTGTCAATATGTGCTGCTTCTCACTAATGTTAAGAAATGACCACAAAGAGCAGGATCAGATGCTCTGCCAGGATGTTGGCGGAGTTGATGCTTATTGCCTGCTCCCCCATCAGGAAACTTCTTTACAAGTGAAGGTCTGTGTGAAAAGAACACCATCACACGTTTTTTCGTGAACTTTTCTCATTATCAGCAGGAAAGATATATATGATCCATACGTGAAGTGTACTTTTCTCCTCGCTATTGAGTGTCAGTACTGTGTAAAGAATGAAATGGCACACTGTGAACTACATGTAATAATGTCAACACTTTCTAACATACATTCATTATTACAGAGGCAGGAGCATCAGGCTTTTGATTTCTGCAGATGACATAGTATGTTTTTTTTCTTTTTAGTCACTGTTGAGTCTTTAAAATATCTTCCCCAAATTCATACATAGATGGAAATTTTTTGGAGGAAAAAGATGATTCTACAGTTTTATTTCTTAATTTACATAAACTGGTGGACTTAGTTTGACCTCATGCTTTTAAAAGGCAGATCAAATTAATTAAACAGAATTTCAAATGCTTTTAGCATCAACCCATCTTAGCATCAATGTTATTGTGGATTGTTACGGAATTAGATTCTTCTATTCTTTCCTGGCTATCACAAAAATATTTTAAGTACCTTAAGCACACAATACATTGTGGTATGTACTCACTCTGTTGCAAGTTAAATTAATTATTTTTATACCTGGGGACAAAAGGGCATAAAATAAAGTAAACAAGTACTGTAATAGCAATGTGGCAGCAGCAAACAAGGAGAAACAACTCATTCGTTATGACTGGAAAAGAACAGTTCTGTGTAGGCAATTTTTTAAATATGAACTTTAAAAAAGAACAGAAGGTTTGTGGTTGGAATTGGGGCAGGGACTGGTGGGGAAATAATTTTACATTATTAGCAAATTAGTATAAGTAGGGAGAAGAAAAATGTCTAGTATGTTAAAAAGGTAGAAGTAACGATGGCTTTATGTAGCGTATGAAGTGTTGAGGGAAGGCCAGTACAGTGGAGGTGACGAGGAAACTACAATGAATAACACACAGATGGAAGGTTCTTTTAAAATACAATGCACACCATTAGGGCTTTATCAATATTTTCCTTCCTTTATTCAGTCATTTCATACAATTATCTTTTGAAATCCTGCTACTGACTAGGTTATGTTTTAAACAGTAGTGATACAGCAGGGAAATTAACTCTTCTTTCCGTGGAATTAACATTGTTGCAGAGGGAACCAGAAAATGTACAACTGTACAGGAAAATATACAGCAGAGTATGTGTAAAGAAGACAAAGACAAAAAGACAAGATAAAAAAGAGACTGAGGGGCGACATAGGAACTCGTGTTTTTGTATTCTGTGATCTTAGGAGGACTTTCTGATGGCATTTAACACAATATCTAAAAAAGCAAGGTCAAGATCAACAGAGAAGGGAAGGCTATTCCAGGCAGAAAGAGCTGTAAATGCCAAGGCCTGGAAGTGGGAGACAACAATTATATTTACATATAATTTAAAAAATACAAAGGTGTCATCACATATTTTTAAAAATATATAGTCCTTAGCTTGTTCAAGTTTCCATAAGAAACAATATGTTGTAGTAAAAACAATTGACATGTCTGCATTTTAGAAAAAAGGAAGTTTTTATTCTTCTATAGAATGCTAGTTTCTAATAGCTCTGAAAATGAGTTGGAACTTTCTGGTAGAACAAGGGTACATGTTTAAAATATGTATTTGCTGTACTTCAGCATAAGTCACTTAGGTTTATACTACCCACAGTCAGAGAATTCACACACTCATCACTTCAGTTCTAATTCAGCTAACTCTCCAGATGGTGTTGTTATTTCAATAGTTCATATAAAAAGAAACAAAACAGTAGAAATGATTTCAAGTTGAAATATAATGAATACATTCCATTAATTGTCAAAAATACTTCTTTGTCTAGTTTCTATGTTTTTTTCAAAAGTAAAGAAACTGTACTTATGCCACCATTTTGAATGTTGGCCAGATGATCCCAAACTCAAAATATGTGTATTTTGCAACCATGACCACCTGGGAGACTGACAGCTTGTTTATGCATGAAAAATGGGGAAGGAAGTGATAATTAGTCAATTAAGATTCTCAGAACAGCGAGACCTAAGAGAGTTCAGGATTTAGGAAAGTAAAATTTCAATATACTCACAAATTAAGTCAATGGATAGATATTTATCTTTTACAAAATAAGTTAAAAATATCTTTTACACAGCATGCTAGTGTCTAAAAGCAAAATTCCTGAATAATAGGGTTTGTGAAATACTAGGAGGGCATTTTCGGTGGTAGTGGGAATTGAACCCAGAAGTTTTACAGTGAACTACATGTTCAGCCCTATTTAGCTTTTATTTTGAGATAGAGTCTTCATAAATCAGTAGGTGGCCTATTCTGGGATCAAACTGCAATCCTTCTGCCTTGGCCTCCTAGAAGATTTTATTTTGCCTTAATACTCGTATGTATGGCTAATCAGGAGTATGTGGAAATTAGGCAGGAGGGAAAGCACACAGATCTTGTGCAGAATACTAATTTTAAAGACAGGAAACTCTGGGGATTCATAGCAGAGATGTTTTTCAGTTTAGCAACAAAAGCAGGTTCAAAAGAAAATATCATTAGAGATTTGGTACTTGAACCAAAACTTTAAAATTTAGATTAGCCAAAACAGAGTAATCTATAAAGACTAAGAAGGCCCTTGCTTTCTCAAGTTGAAAATTTTAGGAGAAGTTCAGGGCAACAACAGCATGGGAACCAAAGGATTATCTGCCAAAATGGGAGGAAAGAATTGGACTGGGTATAATAAACCAAGTGTAGCTGTCATAAATTGAGAAGAAACAAGAACTTTATAGGAAGAAATGTTTTATACACATAACTGTATGGTGTTAGTTTCTTTCTCTGCTGAAGTTAGGCATATATATTTCTTATTCAGGAAGTTTCATAGACTCCTGAGCCCCACATCAGCTATTTGTGCTACATGGACTTCCAATAGCTTCTGAAGAGGATAAGTACAAATACATGTCACATTTTAGATGTTTATAGCCTCAAGAAGCTTAAGCAATGGTGTGATTTCTATTTAAACCAGCAGAATATACTGTAAGAGACATATGGTGGCTGTTATGCCTTGATCTAGAAGTCCTCCCCAAACCTCATGCAGTTGTAGGTGCAGCTTTTCGGAGTTGGCGGGATCGAGGGTATGTGATGTTGGGATCAACGATGCAGTGCTAGGATTAAGGGCGTGAGCGCTACCCACAGGACATAAGCGGCAGAAAGAGGTTTGCTGTTTGTATCTTGCCACCTTCTGCTTTCTGCCTGTCACGAAATTTTTCTCCTCTGAGATGCCCCTCTGTCATGCCAGCCACCCTTGAAACCAGCTAACTATGAACTGAAACTTTTACAAACTGTGAGCTAAATAAGCCTTTCCTCCTCTAACTTTAGGTGTTGGGTGTTTTTTCTCAGTAATGACAGAAGTAACCAAGACAATGGCTATAAGATTAATAATAGACATAAAGCCCGCTCAGATATCTCACAGGGCACAAACTCTGCGTCACTTAGCAATGGTGTGACCTGGCCCAGGAATTACCTGATCTCTGAGGCAGTTAGTTCTAAAAGCTTTGTTGCCCTAGAAATAAGGTCATATGACCACAGATGCAACTTTTTAAAACTTTAAAACAAAGCTCACCCTTAAAGAATAGTCTGAACTCCCTTAAAACAAAACAAAACAAAACAAAAAAAACACCTCGTAAGTGCTCTGGACTGAACATAGGCAGAAGACAAGAGAGAAAATCTCAAATTTTGAGACTAGGCTTTGAATGGAGACTCTTCTAGCAGATCTGTTATCAAATACCTGACCATCCCTGGCCCATGCCAATGATCTCCTCTTGCTCTCTGTGCTGTGAAAGCATTGCCAGAGTAAACTGCCTGGTCAAAATACACTGAGAAATTCCGTTGTGTTGTTTAACATATTTGCCATGAATAATACTGAAATTTACCTTTTAAAAAGTAATTGGAAAGAACATGAAACAAGTTTGATACTGATCATTAACGTGCATCAGCCAAAGAAAGCAGGCTAACTAGGACCAAACACAACAACCAGGCCACCGAGGACTGTTTCTACTGTCATAGTGATTAGGGAAACACTCAGGTGTTAGGGTAAAGGTGAAAGTTTTATCCCTACCAGGTTTTCCATAACAGATTTGGAGTATTTTAATTTATTTGTACTTCCTTTAATATTCCTTCTTCAAATAGATTTGTAAGTCACTTTGTTAAATTTTTTGTTGTATATACAAATACAGGAAATAGAATTAGCCCACTAAGAGATTATAACATATTTTTGCAAATATTAAAAGGGATTATGGAAAATACTTGTTAATTGTTATTTTTCACTTAAATATTATCAACAAAAGAAACATAAGAAATACATATAGCTGGTTTAGTCAAAAGGGAAAACCCATAGCAAACACATTAATATAAGGTAAACAGTTGCAAACCCATGATTTGTCATTTGTTAAGTGAATAAATAATTATTATAAAATACCTGGATATTTATATTATGAAGATGTTTTATATTTATTGAAAACTGGTCAGGTACTCAGGTTTTAGATAAATACAACTGGTGTAACATTTTCCCCAAAAGTGTTAGACTAAAATAAACTGCTGAGCACAGCACTCTGTTAGGGAAAAGCACAGAAAAATCCCAACTGGCTTAAGGTTTTGCTGCAACTGCATTTTCTAATTTGATCCTTAGATTTTCCTGAAAATTTTCGGTTATAATTGCCTCAATAGGATAGGTTAAATTGATAATGACCTTGATAATTATTACAATATAAGTTGTAGAACTCTGACTCTTCCACCCTCTGTACTCAGACTGTTATGGCCACTGGCCCTGTACAGATCAGACTGTGTGAGTGTTCCTCTCATGTTTCCAGCAGTGAAGAAACAGGAGAGGAGATAGATTCGTGGAATTGCCCCCAAAGCCAATTTATTTCAAATATTATAAATTTCATAGTGATATAGTATGAAAGTAAAAGCAATGTTACATATATGATACATTTGCATATTTTAAATATGTTATATAAGCATAATTTGATTCATATAGCTTGTCAAGTATGCAAAGACATATATACTTTGAAATTGTTCTGTAATAAAATTAAGACGTGAACAACTAGAAAAAGAAGTAATATATGCACAAATACGTGCATATGTGTATAGGTATGTATATACCTTTATTATCAAATTAATATATGCTAATATGCCCTTATCTCACATAATAAGTTGAGTTTTTTATTATTTCTAATTATGGCACATCAAATTTTATAAGATTTTAAAATAGGGCAAAATACACTGAGAAACTCCTTTGTATTGTTTAACATATTTGCCATGAATAATATTGGAATTTACCTTTTAAAAAGTAATTTGAAAGAGAACATAAAACAAGTTTGACCTCTGTATTCACAAACACTTCAGAATACAAGTCAAATTAACTGCAAAGTATCTGCTTATGTGTTCAATAAAAAGAACAATATAAACGTGAAATGAGAAACAGTGAAGGCGTTTCTGTTTCTTCTATTGGCATAAACTGAACTTGTTTAATTGACACTATTTTCCCCATAGTTTCTTGTCATAAATATGGTATCAGGATGATAATACGCTTTTGCTATAAAATAAAGGCGATATAAACACAGAATCGGAAATTCACAAAATAACAGCGCTTAATCATTTTCTACCGCATCAGTGGGAGAGATATACTAAAATGAGTGAAAATGGTGGGAATAACCAAAGAAACTCGTATTTTCAAAGCTTGCTGTCACAACGTAATACGATTTCAGCTTTTTACATTGAGGGTGAGGTGCAGTAGCAAAACAGGTAGGCGCTCCTGCATTCCCAGTACTGCCTCAGCTACCTCACCGCGAGGGTGACGTCACGTCTCTGTGTCCCCGCCCCGCCGCCGTAACAGCTGCGACAGCGACGGCAAAGCCAGCTGTTAGAGGGCGCTGTTCTACAGATTCTGTAGGGGCTGTGGAACACGGAGGTTAAGAATTTGATACTGTAAGGATACACAAATATAAAAAGGTAAAATCAATTTTCAACAAAGGCCTGTGTTTTTACTTCATAACATACAGCATATGAAGTTGTTTTTATTAGTCCTTCATCATGTCTTCACAACTCTTACTATGTTTTACTTTTCTTATACCGGTATCCAATCTTCCTTACTGTAGACAGTAATTCATGCCATCGATATCGTAGAAAAAGACAGAAAACCGCTTTTTCATGTTCTTCAGCTTCATTATGAAACTTGTCATCCTGAAGGTAACAAGAACCATATTCCTCACACAAACTGCCAAATATTTGAGATACCCCGCTCCTAGTATAGTGTCTTACTCTACACAACGTACCTTTGGATGGCAATATTGGCGCCACTTCGAAATCACCATCTCTGCTAGGGGTATACAAGTGCCTATAGTAAGGAAACGCCAAATGTCAAGGGTTTTAAGGCACAGAAATTTCTTCTTAGCACATCAGTACGTGGATGTTTTTACTCTCCGGGACTATAAATGTCTGTGCGGCAGACTCATTTAGACTGATGGATACATGAGAATTAGAATTCATGAAGCAAAGTGCAAACACAGCATGGAGAAACACAGCTCACTTCTTAAGGGCCCCAGCTCAAAACGGCAGTGTATTCGTGTTCTCCATCTTTGGGTGGGAACTAAAGGTATACCTGCATAACTAGCTATACTTGCGCAAAAAACCGGCTGCAGTTACCAGATACTGTGGACTCCGAAGCTTAGAAAATGCTTGAGCGGTTTTTGTAGGTAAAAATTTAGAAACTGCTAATGCAGAAATGAAATGTGTAGCCTTGGAAAAAGCCTTTGACAGTGAGAGGACATAGCTTAAACATTATTAATGTCATAGAACACTTTCAGAGTCTAATTAAATACAGTCCCTGGCTTCAGCCATGTTCAGAGACAACTGCCTTCTATGGAAGATCTCATTGAGTATTTGGTAAACAGCTTTCTTCTTCTGCCATATAATTAGGTTTCAACCTTATAGGCAGGTAAGATGTAATGTAAAATAGTATCTACTATTATCTGTCATTTATGAAATAAATCCATAAATGTAGTCATTTTTAAAGAGCTGCCATTAAGATTCTAGAATTTCCTAAAGCTGACTGAGCACAGATGGATCCAGTAGATGATAAATGAAGAAGAGTTTCTGGGCAGAGTCGTTAGTTTTCTGTTTCCTATGAAAACCTTATTTTGTGAGCCCGGAGCTTTCTTTGACTTAGTGTCTAAAAACAAAATTAGACACAAGGTTGTAGTCATTGTTATAGTCACAGAACTACACCAAACTATTACTTAAGTACATGCTGGGTAAGTGGCAATATGATAAACTATACCATATATGCTTTGACCGTTTCTTAAAAAGTATGTTGCCTTGAAACTTAGCTTCATTGTTATATTTATCTTTATTTACCTCTAAAATAAAAAAAACAGTATGTTGAGTGTGTTTTTCTATGTGAGTGAGTGAATGGAGTCTTTCAAACAAGTAATTTTACTGCAGTGAAACAGTTATATAAATTTTCATGGTCTGGGAATCACAAATCAGCTTCCTGCTCCGGCTCAGCTATGTCCTTATTGTGCTATATTGTTTACTCTCCTGCACTTCCGGAAATGGGAAATAATTCCTAACTGGCTATCAGTTGAGAAGTTTGTGTAAAAATCAAAGAGTGCTGGATGTAAAAGCATGCAGTGATGGTAAAATACTTGATACTATGTTACCAATTATAGTAGTCATGATACCAATAATCGAGTACTGAGCTTGTAAGGAAAATCACCTAGAGTGCACTAAGTGTGATATCTGTGTGAAAGATCCCTATTACCCAGTTATCAGATCTTGAACAAGAGATGTACTTTTTCTGTGCTTCATACTCCTGCATTTTTATCTGGATAACAATGTACTATTTACTTCAGCAAATGTTATAAGGATAAAGGAGTATATTAAGAGCCTTGGTCAGAGTACCCAGATAATATATACCAGTGTTCATTAAGTAAAAAAAAAGATTCACATGAATATTTATTTTCTTTCAAAATCATCTGCTTTATTTATTTATTTCTGGTACTAGGAATTGGAACTCAGGACCTTGTTGTGCTTGCCAGGCAGGTGTTGTGCCACTGAGCTATATCCCCAGCAAAAATCAGCTACTTTAAAAGGACAATTTAAATCTAAGTATTTTATCCTAATTCTAGGCACATGTCTAGTTTATGTGATCCCTTCAAATTTTTAAATTCAATAATTATAGGATCACCTCTTTTCATATGTTTTTGAGTGTCTCACTACAACTTGGGCTCTATTTTGTTACCCTGAAGAGTGTAGATTTGTTTATGAAATGAGCTATGTTAAAAAGAAAATAAAAGTATAGAAATACCCAACTGTTTAGTTTCCTGCTTTTCTCTCCAAGTGTTCTCTACTCAAAATGTATAATTATAAGAGCGAGCAAAGGGATCTCTTCCTCCAAGGTCAATATGACTTTTAACATTCTTTTAAATGTTCAGTTAGATTAAGTAAGAAAGCCTACAATGGATAATGGTGAATTGGAACCACAATTATTCAGATCTAACATTTTTGGATTACAATTAAGCAATGGAGCATAAGCCTAGAGTGTGTTACCTCCTGATAACATACTTCTTAGAAAGTGCTGTGAGGCAGAGGGGGAGATTAGGGCCTTCAATGAGCTGGGAAATGTGTTATCTCCCTGCAGCACAACTCTCAGGGTTCATTCATACCATATACTTCTTGTCGGATGCACCAGTTGTATGTGGATTGATGGCATCATGCTAAACACATGTTTAAAACATGTTTGCTGTTATGTGCTAGGCATGGCTACTGATTGGGAAACATCAGTCTTGACATTCACTATCAAGTGATCAGTGAGTGACTGTGATTTGAACAATGGGATGCTGAAAGCCTCAGGAGATGTGTGCCAGGGAGCTGGGGACCAACCACTCTTTGTAACTTACTCTTTTTTTTTTTTTTGCGGTACTGGGGATCGAACTCAGGACCCTGCGCTTGCTAGGCAAGCGGTTATTCCACTGAGCTATATCCCCAGCCCCCCAACCACTCTTAATAATCCCATGTATTTCAGTTGAGCTGTTGTCATTTCTTGCACTTGTCAGTTCTGTATTTATGTAATCAAATGGGGTGTAGTCACTTTATCATGAATTTTAAATTTTTTCTTTCTATGTCACTTTGTCTGATTCTTATAACTAGGCTTCCAGTGACTGGGTTTGTGCTTGATTGATGGAAAGTGATATCTAGTTCAGCCAACATCAGACATTAGAGCACTTCATCCTGGAAGACATTTTGGTAGTTAAGAGACGGTGTTGGACAAAGAATCCTTTAAACCTGGCTCTTTCCTTCTCCTAGTGAGTGCCACAGTGAGACACACCAGGAGAAAAGAGAGATCTACCTTTAATCTGTGCTGCTGAGAAAAATCAAAGGGAGCAAATTAAAACCAAGAGTCTCTTCTTACGCTCATTGTAGAGCCCTTTTTCTCTGCTCCATTGGATATAACACATAAGATCATCAAAGTAAGTCAAGCACAGGTTTGGAACCTGCTGACCCTTGACCTTGGCTTCTTCCCTGCCTTCACAGCATCCCCCGGAATTTCTTGTGATGTCAAATCACAAAGCTACATGAAGTGCTCACGCCCAGGAGCAGAGAGGGGATTTTATTTTTAGATTCCTTTGCTGTGACTCTAGTAAAATAATACGCAGTTCTTTTATGGCTCTATCTCAGAGTTTTGATAAATCTGCTGCCTTTCATAGCATGAAAGGGATGATAACAAAAAAATTCTGTCCAGACTGATTCTAGCCACAAGGTCATTTTCAGAATATCTGTGGAGTCACAGTGGCACGGTGCCAACTGGTGCTCACTGCTGGAAACTATCAGGGATTTCACCCCGCCTGGTAGACATCTCCAGATGTCATACATGAAGCGTTTCACACAATAGGCATTTTCCATACAAATTTCTATGCCTTATAATTTAAGGTACTTAAAGCACCTAAGAAAATTTTGGAGAAACACTTTTCTTTACATAGTCACTAAAAAAACTTTTTGTGATGCTGTGATAATGCTACTTCAACTTAAAATGAAAAGCAGGAATTCTAATATCACTTTCAACATCATTGTACATATTAATACTAACAGTTGATCTGTATAGTAAAGAAGTTTTAAGATATTGCTTTTTTTAATTTAAACTTTTCTCACCCGTTTTTTCCCTGTGTTTAGATTTTATCTATTAAATGGCTCACTTTTATGTTTAAATTTTTCATTCAGTCTGGCCAGAAAGATGTATTTGAAATAAGAAGTACATATTTTGACTGGGTCTAAAACAAAAGATATTACTAAGAACTAAGTGAATTTTAATCACAAATTCATTCATTTATTCAATCAATACATTTTAATTATATTTTCTATGTGTCAGAAGTTCTAGGCAACTACAAATGATGTGGTTTTAAAAAGAAATCATTTATATACCTCACAAATGTCTGTACCTTTACATGATGTATACATTTTTACATAAAACTTTTTGATCAATGACTTTTGGGTATTTAGATATACTTAAAAATTTAAATCCTTAAGAAGATAATACTGTAAGTCTTTAGTGAGTGGCTACTATTTACCAGGCTTTGTGCTACAGGTTAGTACTTAGCGTACCTTAAACATTGGTACTTACCATATCTTATGCCTGCCATAAACAACGAATCACAAGAAGAACAAAGCTGTTAATTCAAGACACACGATACAATGAAAAATTTAGCTTGACATTAAAGTAAGAACTTATTACAACAAGAGGGGTTTTATGATTCTCAGGACACAAGGAAACTTTGGATAACAGCGAGAGGCAGCACTCAACGGAGGCTCAGGATGGAGGGAACCGCGAGCACCTTTGTAGGACAACTCTACTTTGTCTGAAGCATAAGATGTGAGAGGCTGACAGTGGAAAATCCTCTTTGTAAGGCTGGAGAGTCTCCCAGTGAGAATGACACAAAATCCAGGTCAATCAGTTTATATTATGTTATCGCTACAGGCCCAGCAGCAGAAACTTTCTTAGAAAGAGAGTTTCTTGATCAAAGTACCATTAGAAAGCATGAGTCCAGGCGAGTGTAACGTTGAGGCAGAAGAAGAATGAAGGCAGAGTACACTGCATGATAACTTTGGGGCAGTCCAGTCCGAAAGCCTGCTGTGGAGCGGATGCCAGAGCAGGTGCCAGAGCAGGGCAGGAGGCGAGCGAACACCTGCAACTCCCTGAGCTGCTCCCTACGACATGCAGCTGCCTCAGTGGGTGCTCCTTTGGGGAGACACCATACCCCTTCTTCAGGGAGAAAAAGCAGGAGGTGCTGACGGCAGAGATGAAGAGAGCGTCTCCTTACAAGAAGGAGCAGTGAGTAAGAATGAGGAGAGACCAGCAGAGAGTAGAAGCTCTGGAGCTGGCCAAGCCTCAGGAGCCCACGCATGCTCCATCCCTTCACATGTTCTGCTGTGGGTTCCATCCCTCGCATCGTCCTTATCTCTTAATAACTCCCCCCCCATAGCTTGCTTTGATGGGGGCCCTTCTCTCAGTATTTTATTTTCGAGTTCTTTTCTGCTCAGAAAAAAGGATTTTAGTGAAGTTGTGTCACTTTATCTGCAACCTTAGCTGGTTTGGTGGTGAGCTCAAGGGTCCAAATGTACTACTTTTCAAACCAGTGAATTGCTTTCGGTTTATTTGCCTAGTCTTCAGGAGCGAAATGGGCAAATATCCCATTTTTTTTTTTTTTACAGTGGCAGTTTTCTGTTCTGTTGTTGTTCCTTAGTTCATTTAGTTGTGTAGAGTGATATTAACTTTTGCCTGAAGCATATTTTTCTACGCCTCTTATGCATATCTAATAATCATCATCTGTGTCAAAATGAAAAAACAAATCTCCTCTGCCATGATTCAGTTCTACAAAATTAAACCCACAGATGTCAATTAAAAAACAGCACTAGCAGTGAATCATTAGTATTTTTCTATATACGTGTAGCTTCTTCCTTTCTAAAAAAGAATCACAGCTCTTCTTTTAATCACTGTATTTCATGCTAAGCAGTTACTCCAGACTGAGCTGTTTCACTGACAAAATTGTATAGTTCACACAAAACCAATTTTCAAAGTGCCATTTCAAGAAGCTGAACTCACCATTTTTAATAGATCAGTGCACTGGGGCCATAACTCCCATGTCTAAGAATAAAGGATATTTTACAGTACAACTGCTCTTTACTTCAGTTTATTCCAAGACACTCTGTGAAACACATGGTCATTTAAAAATTAGGAATAAGGCATTTTTCCATCCTTGCCATTTCATCTGTGCAATTCTTGATCACAATGTAGCAAGCTTAAGGCTGCAAATCCGCCAAATTATGGGGTTTGTTTCCAGCCTGCTGAGAGGGAAATTAGATATAGAACTTCTGTCTCCTGTTATTGTTAATGGGAATTGCATGTCTAATTCCCTTCGAAACTGAGAACAAATGAGTGTTTGTGAGTCAGCATTACTGAGTTTTCTGGGCCTTTACCCTTTAAAAGTGTCATTAGTCTGAGTAACAAATCCTCCTGACTGCTTCAAACCAAGTACCAGCTACTGAAGTTGGAAACACTGATTTTAGCTTTCACATACAGCCTGAACTACCCTCAGATAATGAAAATGTGCACATTAACCACATTTGTGCATTTGGAATAAAATTTAAATTCCCAAACTATTCAGTTTTCATGTTGTTACCTTCAATTTTTATTTCAGGTGTAACAATTTTTTACACCTGGGATAATTTTTTAGAATTCATTAAAAATAGAAGCAACATTTATGTGAATCCTAGAAAATTTATTAATATTCCCTATGCATTTTTCTTATTACACTACTAGGAAGCAGTAGTTCTTTCAGGAAAAAGTGTTTAAAGCAAGTATTTGCTCTCAGTAATATTATCATTATGTTAATTGCTAAGTAATCAATTATCTTATATTTGTACTTTATATTAAATGTAGAGAAACCTGTCACTATGTCAAAGTAAAATGGTATCGGTGAGATTTTAGCATCCGCAAGAACTTCAAAAATACCTGATTGGTACCTTTTCTTTTAATTAATAATCCTATGTTTTATTTTGTTGAGTGACAAAAATTGAAAATATTTCTAAAAGAAAGGTAGTGTTATAGAACCTTTGCTAAGTGCCATTTCTCTCCCAATCAGGTTTCTTATACTCTTGTCACTCAAACTGTGGCCTCACGTGAGAACTTCTTAGAAATGTAGTATGTCATTCTTGTCACACAACCTTTCTAAATCTGCATATCAGCAAGTTCCACAGATGACTTTTCTGCACATATTATAGAGGAGTCAAGGAAACTCTCCTCTGTAATACTTAATTAAACTCTAAGCACTCACAGTTAAGATATTTTCAATACTGAGTTATTCATATTTTTTGTTTTCTATGTATTCTATATTCTATAAAAGTCTGTGACTTTGCTTAGCCATGGAAATGTTCTTTTCTCATAAACATGTAGTTTCTCCTCCATACACAGAAGATCCCATAAATCACTGAACAACTTGAATAGTTTGTATTCTAGAACTGAGTGCAGCTGTTTTACCAGATAATAATTTATCAGAGTGGTTCTCAATTTAAAGATGCACAAAACTAACTGTGAATTTTATAAAATGTAGTCTTGGGCTTGATCCCTAGGTATGTGTTATATTGTTCTAGACTGATATTAAAGAATTCATATTTTAAAACAACCCAGATGATGTGAGATTGACCATACTTTGGGAAAAATTATTGAATACCTGGCTTGTATGCTATGTTTTCTTCTTTTCACTTCTGATTTGTGTGGTGTAATCTAAAAGCCACCATTTTGTATTTTGTAGTTCAGGCAAAGAATAAAAATGGGAAAGTGGTTAGAAGTAATATCTATTACTGCACCTTGAAACTTTTGCCTGTTAATAAATATATGAAAGCTTCAATTTATATGACTGAAAACTAATTGGGCAATGCAACTTTGATAAGGTATAGCCAAAATTTTCTCATTATCAGTGACAGCTTACTATAAAAAGTAGAAACAGCACCATTTTAGTCAGTCTGGCATGTTTGGAATATGTAAGCATTCATTATGCTTTTAAAGGTATCCCATCAAAATAAAAATTAACATTATTAGTATATTTGAATATTTGAACTGCTGAATAAATAGCAGCTCACAATGAAAATGTTATGTTGTCAACTTGTCTGTCTAGGAATTCTTTTCAATCATCTCACTGCTGAATATTTTAAAGATTCATTCATTCAGAAACATTTATTACAGTTATGGAAATGAGTTGACTGCTCAGGACAAGGATACAGCTCAACAAGAGCATGCCAAGGACCAAACTTTTCAAAGAGAGAATACATGAAAGATCAAGAGATGAGAAAGTAGTGTACAGAGATGCATTTGAAAGTAAATATGCAGAGAAATAGGAGCAAGACAGAACACATTTGAAATTAAGTTAAATTTCATCCAAAAGCTATGAATAATTACCTTCCCATGCATTTGGGAAACTAAAATGCATCCTCATAATTACCCTTCAGCAAGAGCTACCACAAAATTGGAAAATAATGAATATTTATCACAAAATGTTAATGTTCTTACATTGTGGGGCTAAATGAAAAAAAGAGTCTCTGAGAAAAACAAACCTATCAACTAAAAGTGTGAAAAGGATGACTGAAAAAATATGTACTAAGTACAAGAATCTAGAAATAAGTACAAAAATTAAACTTAAAGAAATAGAACATATGAAGTAAAAAAGTTATATAAAATAGCATGTATTTATAGGTATTCTCTGAATAGGAATAATTTTAAATATTAATATATGTACACATTTATTTGATTTATGACATGTATCAAATGAGGAAAATTTCCCCAATATTAGTTAATCACAGACGCGAAAAGGGAAGATAGGACTGTATCATCGGCATGAACCTCAAAGGAAATGATTGTGTTCAGAAGGAACCGTCCAGGGCTTTCCAGAGAGAAGATCGCGGCCTAGGAAGTTCCCACTTGGTTGTGAGGTGAGGGAGTTTGGTTAATGCAGAAACAGTTTTATGGAACTTGGGGTGTCACAGGAGCGAACAACGATACTGTGACTTTGGAGGATACACGAAGAATTTCAGACACAAACATACTGCGCTCAACAGCATTGTTGTGAAGGGGAAGCGAGTGAAGCAGGAGTTTGGGAGGAAGCATGAAAGAAACTTGCTCACATTCCACAGTGGAGGGCAGAGGCCGGCAGATGTGCAGGGGATGGGGAAAATCAGGGAGCACCTGGAAAGCCGAGGAATCCAGAGCCAGCTGAGAGGCGAGCAGGGGCTCCACTGCAAAGGGAACACAGACAGTGATTTTCATGATGACTTTTACTTTGTTTTGAAAGAGAAGGCAAAGCTTCATGCTAAAATAGAGCAGGTGATGGAGTGAGAGTTTGACTAAAGGGGGAACTTAGAATAATCGTTCTGGTAACAGGGTCAGTGGATCAGAGGAGGATCGCAGAACAGTTGGGCAGTGTGGCGTGTAGAGACCATTAAGCAGACCTTCATCTGCCCATTTGTAATCTGCAGACCTCTTCTCCCCCCAAGGAAGTGAATGAATGATATCAAAGGTTGAGATTTTCCTGGACAGTTATGTCAGAAAGGCCCTGGGTGACAGGAATGTGGAGACACATAGAACAGTTGGGAATCATGGCCATGGCACAAAAGACACTAACGGAGAGTGGGGCATGGAGAAAGTTGGCAAATTTGAGCAAGCAGAAGAGCTTGAAACTGGAATATGAAATCCGTCAACTTTCTGGACTATACAGAGTGTTAACTTCAGCAGCACATATACTAAAGTTGGACTGTCAGCAGTCCACGATGACAGCAGCATTTGGGGTGAGGAAATCCAGGGCAAAGAGCAAAGAAGCTGATCCTGGGAGGAGCTTCATGAGGGGCCACTCAACTTGAAAGAGACTAATGTGTCACCAGGAGAGGGATTGGGATCTGTCCATCTTAGTGTCAGTAGACGTGTGTGCTGGCGTCACCCTCCCGGAGACAAGACATCGGAGAATGAGCAGAAATACTTGAGCAGATACAGATATATCTTCAGTGAAGATCCAGAAGGCCAACACATACATTTTTTGAGAGAAGGGTAGGAAGCAGGGAGCTTTTTACCCAGAAAATGGAAAGATTTAGAAAATACAGGAGAAATCAGATGTAATAATGAGTTCTAAAGAAAGATTAGACAGAGGGTGGGACCGGAATTGAGCACAGATTTCTTGGGAGGTTTATTCGTAGGCAGAGAGCCTGGAGTCTAGAGGTGTGAGGCACGGGGGGATGATCAGCCCATCATGATGCCTCTGCGGGTTTGGCAGAAAGTAGGGAAGGAGCGGAAGCACATTTTTGAGGCATAAGTTTACATGATATATTGTTCTTTTCTTGTGGAAAGTTTTCTGATTTGATTCCTGTCTTTCAAGAGTTAGTTATTTTTGATGTGTGCCAATTATCTTTTCTGTTATAAACTGAATTCTTTTGTGTGGATATGGAGATAGTGATTCATGTAGGGTTGCATTATTTTTATATTTTAAATGGTTAAAAGAGCAATAGGATAATTGGAGGGTTTTGGCCTCCTGAAAGGTAAATGCCATAAGAAAATTATATATTAGAGAACTACTTTCCACACAGGTTTCAGGTAGGAATCATTGTTTTGTTTTTGTTATTCATTCTCCCATCATTTTTATTTTTCATTAAATGAACAGAGACATTAGCGTATTAATAATAGATATATTTATAATTTCATATCTATTAGTGCAGTTTTTGAGATCACTTGATGATTGCTTTGAATCATAAATATAACAAAAACATACAAACGGCAGCTTCTGAACAAAAATGAAGACATATAAGAATTCAAAAAATTAAAAACAAGATGGGACCTCAGTTAACTGAATGAAAACTCTCCAAAGAAAAATTTCCTTCTAAAACACCTGACCAGACAATAAATGGTAGAAAATAATCCAATATTATTCTGCTCTATTGTGTCCAATAGAAATCTTAGAGAAGAGATGGATCTTGCAACCAAGCTCATCCTAGTCTTAAAAGAAGTGACTAAAACCAGAAGACTATACCATTGGATGATTAGATATGTTTTAAAATGTACTTAAAGATTTAAACATACATTTATTGTTTTAAGGTTACAGTGTTTTCTTAGTTGCCTTTGTTATTCCTGAAACAAAATACCTGAAACACAGAAGCTGCAGTAGGCAAGGTTTATTTACATCACATTTTTTAGAAGTTTCGGTCCATTGTCCGCTAGCTGTGAGGCAGGATGCCTTGGCATTGGGGTGTGGCAGAGGAGAGACAGTTCTCGACAAGCAGAAGGCAGCAAGCGACAAGTGAGGACAGCAGCCCTTTCTGTCCCTTATAGTCCAGTAGGCTGCCTACCCGTAGGGCATGTAGCACTCACACCCAGCGTGCCGCACATTTAACCTCGCCATTGCAGCATTAATCACAGCATCACGTTCTCGTGCCAGCATCACACTGCCCTAGATATAGCCAATTCCTAGAAGCCTCACTTATGACCACCTGAGACTTTTGGGGGTATCTAGGTACCAGCCACAGCAAGCATCATGAAAATGAGTGTCCTGAAAAGAGAAACTGGACAAAAGAAGGTTCTAATGTAATACTGAAAAGTACTCAATGAAAAAGAAAAAAAGCCCAAGAGATTAGTAAACAAACTTTTAAAACCAATAGACTATTTACAAGTTAGTAACTTTAGATAAGAAAAAAGAAAATTCCAAAAGTAAAATATTGTGACTGAGCAAAAGAATATAACCATAGACGTAAGGGCATTAAAAACATTGATTGGAATGGAGCGGACATCCGCTGCTTTTTTCTAGTCTTGCATTTGTTCTCCAAGTTTTTCTTTGAAGAGGTGCCCATTGTCCGTGTTTCATTCTGGGTGAGACAGTTTCTTTCACCAACTCCGGGTCTTGGCACATGACCTGAGACAATGCATCATTTATTCTTCCTGAACTTCTGCCCCAGCCCCAACAACTGCTTTACAAAATTAGGCATTGAGTCAGTTTAGGCTGATAGGAATCAGGCTGGAGTTTTTATCAATAAGTTGGGAAATGCTATGCATTTCTGCTGAACTTGAGTCAAGTGCACATAAATCTAGAATTTCTAGGAATCACCACAAGAGAGCCTGTGATACTGAAACTGAGGCCAAGATAGATCATAATACAGCGGAGCCCCTCGCTCTTAACTTCAGGACATCTGACATTATCGTGAACTTCACAGGCACCCAGTCCCAGGGGTTTCACGGGGCCCTCTCTCTCTTCCAAGCACTGTAACTTTGATTTTTAGTTACTTTCAACCAAAGTAACTTTAATAATCTTTTAGCCTATGTGACATTTATGTCATTAAAATTTTAAATTCTGTATACAGGAAAAAGCCAATGGTCAAGGAGGAGCTCTTTCAATCTAAAGAGGTAAGGAGACAATTGCACCTTACATACACACCTATTCTTCCTTGTGAGATTCACCACACTCTGCTCTTCAAAGAGTGGACTATTTCTATGAATTAATTCATTTGGTCCAGTGCAGTGACATTCAGTATAGGAGCCCTGGCCTCGTGTGGCTGCTGAGCCCTTGAAGTGTGTCTGGTCTGAGTGGATATGGACCATCAGAGTAGAATACATGCTGGACTTTGCAGACATAATAAAAAAATCAGAGTGTTACACATTTTAAATATTTTTAGACTAATTACATGTTTAACTGCTAGTGTTTTGATGTATAGTATTTAATTTTACACTTTTTTAAACTTTTTAAATATGGATACTAAAAATACTTTAAGTAAGAAAACAGTTTACATTTCTTGTTTTCATTATACGTGTCCTGGACAGTACATGTCAAGTAGAGGCATTTTTGACCTGTGACTCTGGACCGTAAGTGACTTTGGACGTCTGTGTGGCCCTATAAGATCATAAGCTTCTAATATTGTAATGTGACTTTTAGTGATACTTTCTATAACATGTTTGCGCAGAAGTTCAGCATTGACAGGCAGTGCGCTCATGGAACACGGGGCATTGGGGCTCAGTGGGGGGCGAGTGCCTCCTCTCTTGCCTACCACATGGGCATTTCCCTGGAAACCCTGTGCATTCTGCGTGTATCAGATGCTACAAAAACTCATGTGACTGTGTGAATAAACCTGGGGATCCTGACGTGGTATCTTAGCCTACCTCGTGTATGTGCCTGTGAAGACAAGTGATTCCGGTCATTAAGCAGGTACATAAGTATTCTTATTTAATTATTGAACATGAGCTTATTGTGCTATTTTCAATATAACAAACATATAACAAAGCAAGTTTGTTATTTGTATATACATTAACTATATTTTATATATTTTATATTTTATATATGCTCCCAAGACAATTGCTCTTTCCTTAATGTGACTCAGGTAAGCCAAAAACTTGGACCCCCGAAAGCTAGTGTATAAAAATTATATTAAGACGAACATAGAACATTTTTCTTTCTATTAAAATTTTGACTATGAGCTTACAAATATATATCTTGATGTATCAGCCTTTATAGTATTAAAATAAATGAACAGAAACATAATGGTTTATATATATCTATATCTGTCTATCTATCTATATATGGACTACTATCTTACATCTGCTGAGCCTAACAGCTTGGAAATCATAACAAACATGGGCTTGTTACTGAGGGAACAAATGTGCTGACACACCTATGCAGAAGTGGCTGGAGGCTCAGCTTCATTCCAAGCTCAAGAGATATTACTGGATCCATAATATGGTTTTTGAGCAGTGCTGTTTTGAGGCTTTGCTTTTTTTTTTTTTTTTTTTTGGCGGTACTGGGGATCGAACTCAGGAACACTGCGCTTGCTAGGCAGGCACTTATTCCACTGAGCTATATCCCCAGCCGAGGCTTTGCTCTGTGCCATTGGTTTCAGGCTCTGTGCGTGGATGACAACCCAAGCCCAGCAGAAATGCGAGTTCACGTCGGCCACACTCATGTCTTTAGCAGTTGCCTTACACTGAGAAGCCTCTATTTTCTGCAGAGGAAAATCGGGGACTGATTTTATATTTAAATACAGAAGTTATCTTGAAGCACATTCGGCTGGTTGTCTCTCATTCTTCCATTATCTATTCACAGTTTTAAGTAATGGGATCCTGTGCCTCATTGGACATGATACACGATTACCTCATCAGAGTCCCACCGACTCACTTTTAGTGAGTACAGTGGTTCAATAAAGCCAGTGGGAGATGAGGGAAAATGCTCTACATTTTATAAGACAGTTTCTTGCTGTGCAATTCAAGCTGGCTTTAAACTATGTAGCCCAGGTCGACCTCAAACTCATAGCAATGCTCCTAGTTGAGCTTCCCAAATGTGTGGAAAATGTCCTTAGAGGACATCTCTCTTCTGTTTTCTTCTTGTGGGCTCAAATGTGTATGTTATATCTGAGTTGAAGAGGCCTCCTTTGATGCTGGTGTGTGTGGAGGCTCACAGGATAGTATCATAAAAGGAATCTGAAACCTAATCACTATGAAACCTTCACATTAGACAGAACTGCTTGGCCATATGAGAGGTAGAAACTTACATTTGTTTAAGTCACTGCTACTTTGGAATTTCTGTTACTCAAAAACGAACCTAATTTTCACTGATATGATTTCAAACTATGAGTATTTTATAAGATCCAGGTTATGACACCAAGGAACAATATAAATAAGATTTTACTCACATTTATTTTCTGAAATATTTAGTTTAATTTTCCCTCTATTTTGCTGCATATTTTCCTTCCTTCTTTCCTTCCTCCTTTCCTTTCTTCCTTCCTGCCTTCTTTCCTTCTCTCTGTCTTTGTCTTTCTGTCTTTCTTTTCTTTCTGCCTTTCTTTTCTGAAACAGCACCAGTGTGGAACTCACTCTGAAGCTCAGGTGGGCCTCAAATTAGCAGCAATCTTCCTGCCTCAGCTTCCTGAGTGTTGGGATTACAGGTGTGTGCCACCATGCCTGGCTCCTGTTTTGCTTTACATTAATATTTTGATTATACTTATAGTTGAACATTTGACAAATGTAAATGTTTAACAGATTGTTAACGTTATTTAGACTGAGCTGTAGTTTGGATCTGGGATGGTCTCCAGAGGTCCATATATAAAGACTGGGCCCCCAGCTTGGCTGTTTTGGAAAATGGTGGAAACTTGTAAAAGGTAGAGCCTAGTGTCAGCTTGTTTATCAAACTCCACACACATTATTATTTTGATATTTGATATTAACATTTTTATAATAGTTGAGTCAGTAAGAAAACTTGTCTGGATAGAAGGTGTTATTAGTTCTAAGAATATTTAGATCGACACAATATATCTCACTTTAGAGCTATTAATAATGCCCTGTTTACCAATAAAATATGTGTAAATATGTGGATGCAAATACTTTGTTAGAGTACTGCATTTGTGATTCTGGGTCTTGAACTCAAGGCCTTGGCATGATACATCTCAAGCTCTTTTTCCTTGTAGATAGGGTCTCTCTAAGTACTTTACTGCTCAACCTGGTCTCCAACTGCCTCAGCTGCCCAAAGTACTTGGGATTACTGTCATGAGTCAGCACACCTGGCTCAAAATACATAAATTTAAATTAATTTCAATGAGAAAGTAGATTCAACTACACTAATGATCAGACCAAAGTAAAGTAATTTTGTCTTCCACTTAAAATTCAGGGATAAAGCAGGTCTAAAACAGTTACTTCAGTATGCTAGTGTTAAATAATCTTAGACAAATATTCTTTTCACAAGGAGAGCATGAGTGAATCTGGGAGAGCTGCAGGGAGCAGTAGACGTGAATTATGCTGATTACTTGGGGAAAGTGTTCACGGTCAAAGTGTCCTGCCAGACCACGCTGGCAGTGGTACAAAATATTCCAGGAAGGGAATGTGAGACTGAAGAGGAAATAGCATCACATCATGTTAGGAGAAGTGAGTCTGGGGGAGGCGGGAGCCGCCCACAGGTAACTGTAAGAGTGGAAGTAACGTGTAGATTGGAAAAAGATTAAGAACAATTCAGGACAAATTTGTAACCGCCCAGATCTTCATTCATAGATACAGCAGGGTTAAAATCTCTCATCAGTGTGGTTTGCTAAGGGAGAAGAAACCAAGGGGTGAAGAATTTCAGAAAAAAGGTCATAGAAGAAAAAGGAGCAGTTTTTTCATTATCAAGCTAGGAATGAGATGGCCACAAATAACACTGCTAAGATCAGTGAAGAGCGCTCAGAGGGTATGAAAGTCCAGGAGTGAGAATATCACTTAAGAGCAACAGGGCTTCATGAAACTTACATGTTCTTCACCGCCAACCAACCAAATGTTACTCCTCTAGAGTTTGCGGATGGTGAAAATGCAAGCATTATGAAGAAATGATTCCAAATCACTGAACAAACGGACAATTAGCTCGTGTGACATTACAACAAATAATATCAAGTGAGTGGGTTCTTCCTATGATATTCTTTGTCCCTAGGAAGTATTAGTTATAATTTGCATTACATTGTGGGAAATGTACTTTCTTTTTACTGTTATAGAAATTGTAACAAAGAAAGTGTTTCAGATTCTACATTCACTGCAAAGAATGGTTTACTATGAATGGTATGGAACTGGCTGCGACCCCACTGATAAAGCATTCCTACCCCCATGGCATAGACACGTTTGTATTTTGTCAGTGCACAAGACATGAAAGGGAGCATCTTCTGCCAAGCAGTTTACACTTACTAACCCAGAAAACATGTTCTAGTGCAGTCAAGGTTGCAAAGCCTAATGCTTACTTACAAAAATATTTTGGTTACACATATGAATTTGGTTATGTTCCCTGGTATGTGGAGGCATTAGAGATATGTGCACTTTTTGTCCAGGTGGTACAGTTTTATTTCAATTCTGGCATGATCCAGGTGTTTCTTCTGCATGCCTGGGAACACACATAAAAGGTCAATGAACTCCAGCATATATCAGAGTGGAAATATTTTTTGAATTATTGCTTTGAATTAGTTTTTCAAATGTTTTACATTAGGAAGAATGTAAAATATGATTTTTATTACTTTTGCATTTTTATACACATGTGGATATTTTATGGCGAATTTAATTAGATTTATATTAGAATACGTACATGGATGTGGGTATATGTATATATCTGTGTGTATCAAATTAGAGCTGTTTAGTACTTGAAAAACTTTTGGAACCTCTTTAAGAAAGTCAAGGAGATAAAAAGTAAGGAGTGAATGGCTCTTTTTTCTAGGTAATGCAATTGATGTAAGCCCAAGTTTTCACTGGAGCTATGCCACACAGACTTGCAGAAATTAAGTTCATTCTTTTTGTTATCTCTTTCAAGAGTAGATGCCAGAAAAGTTACCATACATGTCGATCCTGATCCTGGGAATGGAAAGAAAATGAGATAACACATTTATTAAATAATTTTGTACCACTTTATTCAAAACTAAGCACTTTTATGGTGCTATATAAAGTACTTTTATATACACTATCCCCTTTGAATTCTCATGAAAGAGAAGTTACAATTCTCCCTAAACTTGTATCTTTGTTAAAATTAGCTTATATAGCAATTTATGATATATATTTTGGTTGGGTTTCATTCTTGAGCTCATTTTAGATATTAGCTTATATATTCTTAATGATTTTCTTTATGAAGTTTATAGTATCATCTTTAATTATTTTTTCTTGAATTCATAATGTTCAATAAAATAAATCAGACACACAGTTTAAAAATTATGTAGTTTTTCTGATGTGAGAAACCAAAAATATAAATAAACCTGAGAGCAAAGTAAAAAAGCAACAACAGGAAGTACAGCTTTGGTAAATGGAAAGTGGGATAAGCGATGGGGGGATTAAAAAGTTTTAAAACGAAGTGAGATGTGTCATGTACATATGCCAAATACAACGAAGGCATTTATAGCAAGTCACAGATATGTACTACAAACATTTCTTCCCTTTACCCAATTTCTCTGGCTCCACTATGCTGGGCTTTGCGTTATTTCAGTGGGCTAATAGACATTTCTAGTTTTAAGCTCTCAGATTTTGGGGTTGTTTGTTACACAAAGCACATAACTAACAAAGCTCTCTTACATTTCCATTAGTCAAAGAAAAAGAGTTCCTTTACAGTTGTGCTGAGCAAGATTAGTTAGAACTAAGTTTAAAAAAGAATATAGAAACAAAAGAGTGACTTTTATAACTAAAAATATCCAGGAGTTTAAGCAGTTTAAGTTCACTTGTCTAGGTGATAACTAAAATCCAGTATCAGACTAATTTTCTGTCATGCTTTCTCTCCTGTTCTTCATTTGCTGTGATTATCTTTGGCATCCTATGTACTAAATTCTTGGAAATGAATTTAGAGAATGAAAATGGCTTCAGGAAAAATTAAATAACAGTGTTCCTGTACTTCAAGGCACCAGTGTCTCACAGGACCTTGTCAAAACATTGCTCCAAGTTCATGGTCTTGTAGGGAAAACCAAACCAAAAAAAAACAAATCACAGCCATCACAACAAGAACAAAACCTTGTCTCTAGCCCCCTTGGGGTTTACCTTTTCTATGCAGAGGTCAGAAGTCCCCACACTCTCCTTGGTACCCACATGTCCCCCTCTGGCTACTCCCCACCTGATACCGTCCCTGTGTCCCCCATGCCTGTGGAAAGGCCTGTGCAAAACAGTGAAGTGAAGGATGTTTACAGAATTTGTCTGTGTAAAAATTCCAGGTAAGTTTTTATATTTTTAGGTATATTTGATATTCTGATATCTTTTACATTATTTCTTATTTTTTGGAGGGGTTCGGTGTGGCAGGCACTGTAGTTATCGTCTTCCCGGTCTACAGAGCTTCTGCTCTGTAAACCAAAGAACGTAACAACAACGATGCTTCCCCAGCTAAAGTGATTTCTGCAATAAAAAGCACATTGTCCCTGCGAGTCATTCCCTAAAATGTCCTTTCTACAAAGCCAAAGTATTAATGTTTGGAACTAGCCTTTTAGTGTTAGTGTCAGCTGTCTCGCATTAATTTATATGCCCTTCCTCATTTCCATATTACAAAACTCTTATTTTTAATACTGTAATGGTGCCTTTCCCAAAAATAGCTATTTTAAATTTTCTTCAGAAAAGTTGGAACTTCTGATTATATTTCTATGTAAGTGGATATACATATAAGTAGGTAAATAATTTATGCATGCAATTTTTAAATAAAGGGTTTTTATTTATCATTAGAATTTGTTTCTATGCCTCTTTAAGGCAATAATATACTATTCTTACTGTTTCTGTAATTTAATTTGGTGAAAAACATAGATCATTTTGAAACCTTGTGGAGACATGGACAAATCAAGTGTTGTGAATCTTTAAATGATGTCGTTGTGTTCAAATACTCACGGGTTGGCAGAAGTTCTGAGAAAGTAAGGAACAGAACTCAAGAAGTGACTGGAGGGTTTAGTTTCTGAGGGGTTTGAGGTTCTGAACGCCAGTAGCAGGGCTCCCTTCCATTCACAAAAGCCCAGGAGAGCAAAGAGAATTTAACGGGTTTAGCATGAAAAGAGAGCATGGTGGGAGGAAAGCGGGTGCGGTAAAAGGCCTGTCTAGGTTTAAGGTGTGTAGGAGGAAACAGGACGTGACTAGGATGTAGGTTACAGAAAATAACAGAATTTCTGACTATTTCTCTCCAGTTAGAATTTCACAGGCTATCTCATAGTACTCCTATAATCTGCTCTGGAAACGTGTCATGTGGCTTTATAAAGGAATAGTTAATTACTGAATTAAGAGCAAAAGTAGAAAAATTAAAATAGGTCTGTATTTCCCCAGGTTTTTACTTGTTTAGACACTAGTTCAGTTTTTCTTATGGGTTACCAAAACAAATGTGAGGAGGAGCAGAAAAATAAGAAGAAATATTTCATATCCCAAAGTTCCATTGTCCAACAGAATAACATATACTTACCTTAAGCACATTGTATCCATCAGGGAATCAATTCTTGAAATGTGGCTCCAAGGGCATCAATGCCTGGGAGTGGTTTAGAAATAGCACTGCTCCAGTCCCTGCCCACGTGCCCTGAAGCGGGGGTCGGGCTCTTCACTGTATTTTAACAGGTCGTCTGGGTGATTCTTATGTTGCAACCTTGAAGTTTGAGAACCTCTGAGTTTAGATAGCTTCAGGTGTGGCAGCAGACACTCCCCTGCCTCAGGAGCTGACATCAAAAGGGTTGTTATCGCCTTAGGTAGAAGCTCAGGGCAGGGCGTGCTTCTTGAGACCTGTCCTCTTCAGGCAGTCTCCTGTTTTGTATCTCTGCTATCTTTGTCATATATGCATATATGTCTAGGGGATCATTTCCTTTTTAGTCACCTTGAGTAGGAAAATTGCATTATTTACCCTGACCATCTTCTGATCACATTTAATTGTGAGGAAGGCACCCGGGCTAGCTTTGGGCTTAAGAATGTGAGCAAGCCAGTGCGATCACCTTGCTGACTGCCAAGTGCGTACTTACGAATCAGCATTATTGCTTTAGTTTTTCTATTGAGCGATATAGTTTTTCTTCTCACAGCTCCACTTATTTTTAAGGTATGTTCATGGCCTATTTACAGTTTCGATATTCTGTTCTATATTAAATACTATGGTGTCTCCTTAAACATTTCACAGTTAAAGATTAGGAACATCTACTTTCTCAATTTTGTCAGTTTCATCTTTAATGTAGATTCTCATCATTGTTCGGTTTATAAAATGGTCACATACATCTAAATTAATGCAGTGGAAAATTTTATTTCTTTGTCATATCTTATAGGCCAAGAATACAAAACAATGGGCAACGTACCCATATAAACTAGAAGAGCACAGACACTTTTATAAACACTGGTCTTATTTAAACACTGGAAAGAAACACTGTCTTTGGACAACCTACTAGCTGGTAAGTCTTCCATCTTGACTCATCAAAGAGCACTCTTTCCTTTTCATTCATTTTTGGATTTCTGCCAGAAGATAAAAAGCATGAGCTACTCAACCTGGTCTTTGTAGAGACACCACTGAACTGGTAGATCATTTAATAATCCTGCTTGACCTGTTTGTCATATTGATTTTTTATTTACTTGTTGGAGAGGAATGTATATACTGGACTGTCCTATGAAATGAGGTCATGCAGTCCTTTAAGGAATATATATATGTGTATGTGTGCATGTGTGCATGCATGTGTGCATGTATGTGGTGTGTGTGTGTGCGTGCATGTGTGTAGCAGGCATTGGGATAAACCAAATATTGTATTGCACATTTGTAAAGCACTTTGATTTTGTGATTTTATTCGAAAACCATGTACATTTTCCCCTTCAAAGTTTCACAAAGTAATGTCTGCATTAAATTTTAAGAATTTCACTAATTATGAACCCAAAATAATTGTCAGATTTCTGGGATTCTCTTGGTGACTCTGTCCTGCATTTGTAACTTGTATTAATTTCTCTTGAAAATATGGACATTTTTCAACTCATGTTTGGACTGTTTATTTATAGTCTTAAATGAAGATTTGATTAAAATTGACATAAATAATGTACCTAGTTTTATAAACTTAAAAAATATCTCAAAGCACTATACAATGTTCTGGAGCTAGAGTTGTAAAAATTTAAATGTTAATGCATCATGATATACTATTTAGTGGAAATTCTAAAATTATAATATTATTAAGAGTGCACATCTAAAAAAAATCACCAGCAGAGTAAAAAGAAAACCCACAAATTGGGAAAAAATTTTAGCTGACTGTCCCTCAGACAAAGGTCTTCTATCTAGAACATATAAAGAATTAAAAAACATCAGCCCCCCCAAAATAAAAAACCCAATCCAAAAATGGGCATCTGAGATGAATACACACTTCTCAGATAAAGAAATACAAATGGCAAATAAATACATGAAAAAATGTTCAACATCATTAGTCATTCGAGAAATGTAACTTAAAACAACATTGAGATTTCACCTCACCCCAGTAAGAATGGCTAGCATTAAGAAATCAACCAATAACAAATGCTGGCGAGGCTGATGAGAAATAGGAACTCTTCTCCACTACTGACAGGAATGCAGACTGGTGAAACCACTGTGCAAATTAGTTTGGAGATTCCTCAGCAAATTAGGTCTAGAGGTCCCATTCAACCCAGCTATTTCCCTGCTGGGTATTTTCCTAGAAGATCTGAAAACATCATATCACAGTGATATATGTGCACCCATGTTTATAGCAGCAAAATTTGTAATAGCTAAATTGCAGAAGCAATTCAAATGTCCATCCACTGAGTTTTGGATAAAAAAATTGTGGTATTTTTACGTAATGGAGCGTTATTCAGCTATAAAGAAAGATAAACTTGAGGCTTTTATAGGTAAATGGTCACAACTAGAGACCATACTCATAAATGAAATAAATCAGATGTGGATGTGTAAGCAATATATTGTCTCACTAGTGTAAGAACCTGAAAGAGTGAACAAAACTAGGAGGTATGATAGACATTGTGAAATGAAAGGAAAATGCTCAAAAGTAATGGGCAACTGGGATGTGGGAAAGGAGAAAGGAAAGAAGGGGAAATTATGTATATATGTATATACAGGATAGCTAACATTGGTACTATTGTCTTCTATTGCTTTATTGAAAGGAACAGTTAATGATTACTTGTTTGACCATTGTTATATGTCTCTATTTGTTTTCCTGAGAAACCACTTTGAAGATACCAATACATAATACAACAACCATTGTTAATTTCCTACCACTTTGTCTGTAACTCTGTATTGTTTCTATTGTTCTTATGTTGTTTTGTAAATGGATGTGTGTTTGTTAATATGTTTTCTTCTTTTATTTTAAAAAGAAAAAAGAATAAGAGGGAATTTCTTTGGTGTTATAATACTAACAACATTAGTAAATATTTATTTAATAATTAAAGATTATTGGACTAATGACTGTAAGCAGTATGTCTTAGACATAGTTTTATGGCTTATGGGAAAAGGCAAAAATGAAATTTAATATATGGAATACATAAATAGTATATATTTACTATTTTCAGGGTAGATTTGACATTTTTTGAGAAATTAGTCTACTACCAAGTAGCACAATATGTGTGTGTGATATTGACAATTTTTAAAAAATAGATTTTCGGTGTATGAACTATCTCTCTAGATGTGCTTTATTACTTCCTGAATTATTTTCCTTTCAATTTTTTAGTATAAGCTTTAGAATTCTGAACTTTAATTGCCTCATTTTCGATGTAGTTTGTCAATTATAATAGAGAACACCAGCCAAATGTATATTTGAGGACAACTCATTCATTATTTTCATGCTTTATTCTCAATTTTTAAATATTGTTACTAATGGTGCAAAACAAATCTTATCTTTATATTTGTGACTTTATTTATTTATTTATTTTTTGGCAGTACTGGGGATCAAACTCAGGACCCTACGCCTGCTAGGCAGGTGCTTATTCCACTGAGCTATATCCCCAACCCTATATTTGTGACTTTATATAAAGAATATTTTATCAAGACTTTCTCCAATTATTGTCATTTTATTAAATCTCCAAAGTATAGCCTAATTAATCTCACCTTGAAATGTGTGAAAACATAAACTTGTCTAACTTGTGAGTGATAGTTCACATTTTTGCACTACCACTCTCTTTCAAAATAAGTGCTAAAAACATCTGTGTATTTTTTCCTGCTTATCAAAAAGTATAAGCATACATTACTTGACATAGCAAACAAAAGTTCTTCTTTCACACATCTAATTTCATTTTTAAAATACTCTAGCTGAAGTGCTTACTGCTTTGATCTCTCTCCTTCGTTTTACTGCTGTTAGAAACATGGAAGAACAAGCAACAGATCCAGAGAGCGTAGCCTGGAGGGCACAGGCAGGGAAGACTCAGATCCTCAGGTCCCAGACGTGGTGAATTCTGGAGCCAGTGACAGCTCACACTTTCTCCCCTTTATTTTTACATTATTAAACAATTTTGAATTTCAGCCCAGAAAACCTGCTACAAAATTCTAAGTTTCCAGAAGAACAACTGCAGACAAAGGGGAAAATGAGAACAATAATCTTGACTTGGACAAACGTATGATTCCCGGAGAGGACGTGAGTTCCGTGTGTAAAGCATAATGCCCAGAAGGGATGGCTTACAGATGGACTTTTAAACTTTCTACATTAGGGGAAACAATTGACCCTAATAACTCAGTACATCTGCTGTGTTGTTTATTGATGCAAACATATTCAGTGTGCCTCAGAACTTATAATAGCAACCAGTGGTGGTCAGTTTTGACTAAATGGTAGTCACTTTTTAGTTACAGGCTGTTTCCCAGATTGTTAAATTGCTTTCTTTTAGTTAATCAATTTCTTTCTTTCTTTATTTTTCGAGACAGGGTCTTACTATGTAGTTCAGCCAGGCTTTGAACTGACTATGTAGTGAGGCTGTCCTCAAACTCAGTGATCCTCTTCCGCCAGGAATGCTGTGATCACAGATGCGGGCCCCAATGTCTGGCTGTCAAATTCTTTCAAATTCAGACATAGGAAATAGATATTCTGTTAACTTAGAAGATTCATTCTGACTAGGTTTTTGGGTTTCAAGTCCTGATCAGCACATACTGAAATTTTCATATTGCTTTACACTTTGTTGTGTGAATACCAGTTAATTTTAAAAGACAAAATGAAGCCACTTTGCTGTCCTATGAAACATCAAACCAGGGGGAGATAGGCAAAATTATGATGCTAGTATCGAACACCTAAAAGTAGCAGATATCCTAGGCAATAAATATACTTATTAAAACATTTAGAGTGCTTTAGTTTGAGTACATTCATAAGGAACAGAGAAAAAACCCAACATCATACTAGAAGAATAAATGGACACCTTGGCTGTGGAATGTTCTTGAAAAATAATCATTCCATGATAATCTGATCATATCATCATACTTTTGAGAATAAAACTAAAAACACTGAAAAACATATGTTTCTAATTGAGGCTAATGCAGGTAACTGCATCTTGACTATGTTAGTTATTTTGAAACTAGAAAACTCTGTTAATTCAAGAAGAAGGACATATATCTAGTCTTTTGGATAGTCCTGTTAGAAGCCTACACCATAGCACTCCTGTTTCTTGAGGGTGATTATTGCATTATAATTAATAAGACAATTCTTACTTCAAAAGACCTTTTGGAAATAACACAGTCTAGTTAGTTTCATTTTTTGTTAGTGTTATTTACATTGACTTTTTTCCTTCTTTTGCTCCCTGAATGCCAACCTTAGATACAGAACCCTGATTTTAACTTGACACTTAAACTTCTGAATGAAAAGTCATTTTATGAGCTCAGATAACATTAAATTTAGAAAAAAATGTGTAATCTTCATCACTGAATTGATGCTATCTAGCTCCCAGAATGAAATAGATCACAGGCAGTAGCTGGATTTTTTGGCACATTTATAAATTTACACATACTTCTAGCACTTACATATAAGTGCTAGAAATTCTGTGAAGTGGTTCCTCCCATGACTATTTGAAATGTTTTACCTTCTAAAGAGTCAGCTATATGCACATTCAAGTATATGCACAAAAATAACTCCACAGCCACATGCAAATAACAATGACCTATTTTATCCTCTTCATCTACAAAGTAATTGATAATTATTGTCACCAGCTAGACTTACTGTAAGATATCAGAGCTTTGTAATTATACCTTAAAATATAGGGTTTCATATTTTAATCTTTTTAGATGATTTGTCCCAACCCCTGGCTTGCATTATTCAACTTGTCTGTCTGCAAAATAGGACCATCAGGTAATGTGTGAGAACTTTACACCCAGCTGTTATGAGATGGGTGCCTAGAAGATCTTCTGATGTGCTGATTATTAAGAGAGTAATCATATTAACTCAGGTACACCATTGGGATCTATGTTAATGATGGCGTCACAGCCTCATTATACAGGCAGGTGCCTGTGCCACTGGGCTATATCCCTGGGCCAGCATCATTACACAAATCAAGAATTTAGTGGTTTGAAGAAAATAACTTTTCTCCCAAAGAACAATTTTCTTTCTTTAGTCCTTCAGAATTTATAAAGAAATCTTTCCTAAGATTCATATTGAGGAACTTAAAACAACCAGCAAGCCAGTTAGACTTGGCAGGATGCTATCTATCTATCCATGACACTCAAGGCTAAGGAGTGTTTAGCCCTGTTCAGATGGGCTTCTATGTGTTTACATACTTTCTGTCAGTAACTGGAAACTTACTAAGGAAGTACTTGCCCCTCTAAATAATGAGATAGAGAGAATTCATCAACTTAAAAAAGTAGTACCAAAGGGGGACTGCGTGTAGGCACATGCAGTGTAGGAAGTGCTGAGGGAAGGACAGCTGCCAAATAGTGGCTTTTCAGTGGTCTTTAATTTTTATATTACATAATTCAAAACTGCTTGTGGTAGAGCATGACATTCAGAGGAAAGACAGGATAATACACCAAGGGTTTTTTTCTAAAAATATTACACAAAGTCAAATAATTTCCCCATCTCTATACTAATGCAATTTTGTGAACATGAGATTATATTGATGGCTCTAAATAAATTAATTTCTAAAATAAAACAGAATTTTATGACATCTGAATGGGTTTTCTTGTTGCTAAAGCAAGAAGCTTCACTGACACAAATCTGAGTGTAACATATGGTCTCAGCCTTAGGCCAGGGTGTTCCATTTGAATTATTCCAGGCTTTTCCTTACAGTGCTGTGCTTCAAACATGAATCCAATTACCAACTGCAGTCAGGCAATTGAAAGGCTGCAGGAGAAATACTCTAATAGATGGGGAGGGTGGGTAAAGGACTATGATTTGTGTGGTAATCAGCAAGAGAAGGTCAATTGTAATAGAATAGACTGGTTTCCAAGACAGAGCTAATGTAGGATGCCTTCTACTCCACGAGGGATGCTATCAATAGATTTGTTGTTTCCATTATCAAGAATGTCACTTACTGACAAGACGAATAAAGTGTGAGGAGTCCGGTTGATGGATCAGGTGATTAAAACCTAGGTTGTGGAGAACAATTAGCAAACCCATGACCTATTTGAGAACTAGAAAAGAAAGGTTACATAAAGGTGCCATACGAGTGTCTACCTGAAAAGGATAGATTTGTGTTAAGATTTATGGTTGAGTTCTACTATCCATAATAGAAAAGCTGAATAAATATGCATCTCCTCAATATGCAACATGTTTTTTTATTATAGAATTTGTCTCTGTGGAGGAAATAGAAATAAAAAGAATGTCTACTGATCACATCATCCATATTATTATTTTGTTTATAATCTAATTCTTTAAAAGAGTGTAAAGAGACAACCCTGCTAACTGCAGTAACAAAAGAGCCCATTTCCTTGGTGAGGTCTCTATTCTTCTTTAAGTTCCTGTGTCTAGTCCATTACATAGCCAGATGATTCTTCTTATAAATTATAATAAAGGCAAAAACAAATAGTACTGTGAATCTAATAAACCAAAATGCTTTTACCAGAAATATCAAATATTGTTTTTATAAAGATAAATCCTAGGCTTACAGACTGACTTACCCAAGGCTAATCTTATCCACGTTCCTCCCTCCTGTCTGACTCTTCCGTGCTAACCTATTAGACTACCATGGAGCACTTCCTTTCCTAAGCTGCTCAAGGGCACTATTCCTTCTGCCTGCTAATCAACAAATATACAGTGGTGCCCTTTGTGTCAGGCTGTCAGGATACCTCAGATTACCTCCACTTATAATAAATTGCTATAGAAAGTCACACAGAAAACGTAAAGCTTTACAAAGCAGCTAAAATAAGACTGCAATTTACAAAGCTTATTTTATTAAAAATTAAACAAGAAAAAACCCTCTCCCTTGCATACAACATGGCTTGGTGGTTTTTTACATGAGACTCTTCCAATCTCAAATGTATAAAATACTTGCAAAACAGCCATACCGTAAGCACTGTGCCTCTGCTTCCCCCACCTGAGCGCTGATGGGGCCCATCTATCACGAAAGGACCCGGATGTGTAGTCACATTTAAAGACTGGCTACTAATAGCACCGAATATGCTTGTTTAAGCTCTTAAATTTTTAATTAAATATCAAAACCTTGTGACTGTCTAAAATTATGTTAAAGGTGGAAGATTTATATGATTTTAAGACACATCTTCTTTATAAATGGTGCTAAAAAACTGGCTCTCCACATGCAGAACATCAAAACTAGACAAATGTTTCTCACCATGCACTAAACTAAAATCAAAATGGACCAAAGATCTAAATATTGAAACAGAAACTGTAAATCTTCTGGAAAAGAGAATAGAGAATAGGTAAAACTCTTGAAAATATAAGTGTAGGCAAATACTTCATAAACAAAACCCCAATCACATAGAAAATATTACAAAAAAGTCAACAACTGGGATCTCATCTTATTAAAAATGCTTTTGCACAGCAAAAATATTCACTAACAGAGTGTGACTACAACTCACAAATTGGGAAGATATTTTTCCAGCTGTTCCTCAGACAAAGGATATATATATATATATATATATATACACACACACACACACACACACACACACACACACACACATATATATATATCCTTGAATAAAGAACTTTAAAAAAATCACATCTCCAAAATTTAAAGATCTAATACAAAAAACGGCATCTGAAATGAATATACTATTCTCAAATGAAGAATTTCAAGCAGTAAATAAATATATGAAAAATGTTCAACATCATTGCTCATTTGAGAGATGCAAATTAAAACAACACTGAGATTTCCTGTCACTCCACAAAGAGTTTTCTGTTATCAAGAAATCAACCAATAACAAATGCTTGCAGAGCTGTGGAAAAAAACAACAGTTCTCCACTGTTGGTGGGAGTGTAGACTGGTGCAACCACTGTGGAAATCAGTGGAGAAATTTTTCAAAAAAAAATTTAAATTAAATGTTCCATTTGAGCCAACTATTCCCCTTTATGGTATTCTCCCAAAAGAATTAAAGGCATCATTCCACAATAATACATTCACATGTGTGTTCATAGCAGCACAGTTTGTAATAGCTACATCTTAGAAACAATCCAAATGCCCACCAACTGAAAAATGGATAAAGAAGGTATGATTTTTCTATATGTTGGAGTATTACTCAGCCATGAAGAAGAACAAACTTGAGACATTTTTAGGTAAATGGATGTATCTTGAGACTATACTCTTAAGTGAAATAAATCGTACACATGTGTATAAATATTGCATTGTTTCTCTGGTGTAAGAAACTGAAAGTGTAATTAAGGACCAGATGTATAAAAGATATTGGGAAAGGGGAAGAAAAGTTCAAATGAGAAGAGAAACTAGGTGGGGGGGGGAGGAAAGGAAAAAAAGTAAACAAGAAAAGAAGGAAAAATGGAAAAAAGCTTTTGTAAATATGGAAGGGAAGAGGGATTGAAGGGAGGGGAGGGGGATGGGAAGAAGAAGAATTAAGAGGTATCATGTACAGGTACAAATTCCCTATAATGAATGTGATCATTATGTATATCTAAAATGTATCAATAAGGTTAATTAATTAAAAAATAAATGAGCATAATTTGTTCCACTTCCACAGTGCATAGCATTTACTCCATCTTGTATATGAGATATTCATGATGAATCTATTTTTAAAAATTAAATAATGAAGTTAATTTATCATGACAGAATATGGATTAGCATATACTTAGGAACTTTATATTTAAATAAAAGTAAAATTTAAGCCAGAATTAAAAGCAATGCGTTAATAGGGCCATCCTTGGCTTTTTAGCAGGTCCTGAGGGAAGGGCGTCTTTGGAGGCAGCCCTCAAATGTGATGCAGCCGTCTGCTCAGCATATTGCTGGCTGTTCATTCCCTAAGAGCTGTCTGCATCCGGTGCTTAGCAGCGATTACCTGTTGCCCAGGCGTCTTGATGATGCATTTTTTCAGGACAGTTGGAGGTGGCAAGAGCCCGTGAGAGCTTCCAGAGACAAAGATCTGCTTTGTTAGCAACTGCATTGGAGTCAAGCTTTAAAGCACAACAGAACATATAAATACATCTCTAGAAAAAAAAATAGAAGAAATTATCTTTTGGACTGAAGCCAGAAGAAGAAAAATAACATTGCTTGCTAGCACAATTGTTTCTACTGCAGTCTACAGGTTAAAGAAATCACCCTTCCATATTTTTCTGGTGCTGGACATTTTGTGGTTTGCAAAGGAAACTTTTTAATTGCCTTTGTCACATGCTTTCTCAGCAATTTATTTTCCCAGCAGTTACAAATGCCTTTTATTGGTTATTCGGTGAGCATAGCCCCTGGCTCCACGCGGATTTCAATTTTTAAATATCAGGCTGCTGGCAATGCTTCTGTTTTTGATGGGACACTCTCTGGAATTCTTTCACTTCCACAAGCAATTTTACTTCCTATTATAAATTTAAGAATGTGTTCTTATTACTCATTTTGAATACATTATTAAGAAGATTTATGTACAAAGGAATTTTTTTCTTTAGCAAATGAGTTAAAGAGACAAAGATTATGTGTAACTTTCTTTTCTCTTTGTGACCTACTTTTTATTCAAATCATGCACATGTTATAGACTGTGGTAAACTAGAATTAACACAAACGTTTGGTGGTGAACAAAATCCCATATATTTTCAATGAAGTCTTGTTTTGTTTATCTTTTCTTGTACTGCACTCCCCCATCAGTGTACTCAGCTGGATAATACTTTTTATGTGTCAGTCTCCACTCAAGACAAAATGAAGTATGTGCATAATTTTTTACCTAAGTATCTGCTAATCTATTTTTTGCCAAACAAAATATATTAACTGAAAAATTCAATTGTTATTTAAATAATAAATAGTAAAAATGTAAAAAAGTTCCAGATTCCTTGGGGCCCATTAAAATACATAGTCAAAAATCTTTTGATTAACTTTACTTTTTCTAAGTAATCAAATTGGAAAAGGTATATGGAACACGGGAATTAAACTGAAGATGTGTGAGACCAAGAACAGCTCCTCTCACAGGGAAGACAGGACAAAGGAGGATTTGATGTGCTGCTGTACCCTGACATCAGTAATCGCTGTATCTACTTATGACAGCAAAAAGAAACCTGCCATTGGAGGTAGAACTCTCAAAAATGTGAATGACCAATCTATAAATAATGCCATGTATTAAAGGTCAAGTGAGTCAGCTTTATACAAAAATCTTCAAATAACATCCATCTGGAAGTGACATTTCACAAGCAATCATGTGAAACATGGCAGTAAGACATGTCCAAAGCTATTTTGTTGTAAACTGTATAATAATTTTTACTTTAAACAATTCTCAAAAGAATAGAATGATCTTTGCCCCCTTAAATAAATGTATACACAGTTCAATTTCTCCTGTAAAAAATAAAATTTAGGTTCCTTTACTTAATTCTAATGTTGGCATGTTTTGTATTACTTAGAGCCAAGTGGCTAAATATTAACCATCAACTCAAATTAGTCCAAGCCATGGAAGAAATGCTAATGAACAGGGCAATAAGAAAAGCGGTTTTAGCACTTATTATTCTGGAGTAGAATTCCTGAGGGAAGATCACAAAGCAAAAAACTTTAACAGAGACTCTTAGAGAAAGACAGATGAAACCCTGAGTATTGATTACACACTGTAGTGAAGGGGACTAACTGGATTAAAACTCTAAAACTGAGGGCTTAAATTTGAAAAAGGGAAGTTACCATTCTGATGTTTATTCAGGGAAATAAGAGGTCAGAGGCCAAGCCGTCCAGGATATGAATGCAGGTCTTCCAATAACAGCGTTGGAGGTGAAGGTGACCACAGTACTCAGGGCCAGCACATAACACCAGGTACATCAACAGGTCCTCCAACAAATTCCTGAATCAATGAAAAGAAATGTTAGCGGGAAGAACTGGTTTCCTAAACTACTCACTCTCACACTGACACTTCGGCACTCTGCGTGAACTCAACCGAGCTCCTTAATTTTATACCATAAAGCAAACATTCTTTAAACACCCAAAGTTGCTCAGTGTCGGGAGAGCCAGACTATTAAAAACCTCACTCTGAGGAAAAGGGTTTTTCAGTTTAGTACTAGGCCACAAAAAACTAAAACTAAAAGATGACATGATAATATTCAAAGAAAATTCTAGAAAGAAATACAAAGTCGGTTGATAGCAATCACTTCAGAAAATATAACTTGCTAGCTTTTCAAAAACTAAAACTTCCAAATACTTGCCTTCCTTTTGTGCCATATTCACTGTGGTTTTTATTTATTTGTTTTGCAAAATATAGCATTTTCTTCTAGGGTCAAATAAAAAATTACACAAACTGTTTAATATTCTACAGCAAGTGTAAATTAGTAGGTATCCAAAAAGAAAGAAGCTTCTTACTTTTGACTATCTGAAGGGTAATGGTTCATTTTTATCTATGGTTGGGACAGGGTTGATTCTTTTCTTCATCAGAGGTCATCTGTGCTACTAGAGCAGACTTCTGAGATATTTATTCAGTTGTTGCATATTAGGTCTAGGTAGTTAAAGTGTCTTAAAAAATATAAAGTCTTACACTACATTCTATTACCCTTTATTAGTGGGAAATTGAAGTCCAGAAATCAGTACTAAATCAGCTCCTAAAGTTTACTTGTACTATGACAGAGACCCCAAATTGACCTCTGGTCTAGTTGTGTTAGAAGGATTTTACCCGTGTTATAATTAAATAAATAGCTCTGTTTACACTATTTTTCTTTATAGGCAATTTATGACATCAGTCCTTTCAAAGAACCAAAACCAAAGAGAATCAAGTTCCTATTTCATCAGGAAGAATATATTCTGCCTGCTAGGGTCCTGGCATTCAGTGTTCAGTATCTTATAATGATTAATATGCCAACATATCGCATGTCAAAGGGCTTTTCATTGAAGGTTGAAGAGGGCAAGTGAAAAATACATTCAAATTCCAACTTTTCATATGCTGTTGGTTACCTGTTCTCCACAAGGCAATTTACCTAAGAGCCATGGGGAGAAAAAGAGTGGCGCAAAACATGATATTTCTTTCTTCAGTCCTGGAACGGAGTATGTGAATGTACACTGGAAAACATGTTGAAGGATTTGATACATTCAGTAACCTCAGGGACAATATTTATGTAATTTTCTTGTTCATCACTAGTAACCTATCAGCTGCTTCCATTCTATCATTCTTGCATATTCATGTTATTAAATACCATCCTATGCAAATATATTTGCCCTTTTAATGCAAAAGTATGATTATCATAATAATTTTGAAAATGTTCTCATTCAGAAAGGAAATCCTATTTCTCAAGGGCACGTAAATTTGCCCCTTAATATGTTTTTGAATTTCCAGTAAAGTACATTTATCTCTTTGCTGAAATTATTAATGATACTGTTGCAAAGCTAAGCTATATCTGCCTCTTCGTAAAATTTTAATAATTTCTTGGTTACATCACAGTTGGGGAGTAACCATAGCAACCAACTGAAGTGACAGAAATAGTTATTACTATGTGCCTTCCGTGTCTGGAATGTGCAAGTGGTGTAAATATTGTTAAAGTACATTAAAGAATAGAGATTCTCTCCATTTTACAAATATCTCTTTTTATTTGGACAATGTTCTTGAAATCATGTTTCTCGAGTAAATCATTATTAAAATTAAAATTTAACTTATCTAATATATTTCTACACTGAATCATTCAAAAGCAATAAAGACACCATAAGTTAAACTCATAGTAAGATCAAAGGTGGCCTGGTTTTGTGGGCATGAAACTGTGGATGTCGTTGGTCATCTCCTAAGGAAGAGCCCTGGTATTCTGGGTCTTCTGAACATGACACAATTACATTCCCGAACCCAAACTGTCAGATCCCCTTCTCTAGTTTTCTGTTCTATGGTTTCAGGTCATGGTCTGCTTTGATTAAATAAAAAATTTTAAATATCAGATTTGAAGAAAGTTACAAAGATTAGGAGTTCCTCAAGCTCTCACCCATTTCCAAATTTCCCTCATATTCTAACTTTCCAGTGATATATGATAAATATATGGCAAAACTCAGAGGACATCATTGGTATATCACTGCTTATCAGAATGTAGGTTTTATTTGAGTTTCTTTCATTATTCTACTAGTGTCCTTTTTATGTTCCAGGATCTAATCCAGGATATTTATGTGTGACATCTTTTTTCAGGTTTCTGAAGATTTATCAGTCCTTGCTTTATTTTTCAGGCTTAAGGAGGACTGTATAGAATGCCTCTCAATTTGAGACTGGGCAAAACCTTCTCACATATAAACTGGAGTGATGAGCTTTGGGGAAAATTTCATGGAGTGGAAAGCCAGCTCATATCACGTTAGGTCGGGCAGGGGCAGGGGCAGCGCATCAGCACTATTGATGTTATCTTTGGTCACTTATTTAAGGCACTGTTGGCTGGTCTTCCCTTTGTAAAGACAATATTTTCCCCTCTTCTATAATCTGTTCTTTGGGAGTGAATTGCAAAGCTCAGCCTAAAACCGAATATGCAGAGGTTACGCTCCACCTCTAGAAGGCAGGAGTGTCTACCTCCCCTATCTGGAATTTCTCTATCGGTTACTTATTTGGCTATTTCCACCAGTATGGGCTCATGCATATTGTGCTTACATGTTGTTGTTTTGCTGTTCAAATTGTTCCTGTCTTGGGAACTGGCGGTTCCTTCAGGTGGATTCTTTGCTATCTTTGACGTAACTTCATCCTTTGGGTTTCTGAGCCGCTTCTGATGTTTCAACGTCGTCAGAAGCTCCAGTTCTGTTTTCGTTCTTCCCTCGCCCCGCTCTAGCTCAGCCTTTCTTTGAACAGCTGTCTTGTTGGCGATATCAAGATTTGGATGCTCGTTGGCTCAGAGCTTGTTTTTGTAGTTAAAATCATTTCTTCTGTCTAATATTCCCCTTTTAAAAGCGAACGCTGATCTGATTGATGTGGATATTCCAAATCTGTCTTCTATTTGTCTCCTTTTACAGAGGCTAGCGGGAAACGCGCAGATACACTAACCGCGGAATGGGTAGAGTAGGCAGCCGGCCAGGTACAGCGGGAGCTGAGCCGGGCCGAGGCAGCAGCACAGGGCCCTCTCATCCTGCGTTTGCCGTCTCTGCTTCCCGTGCGAGGGGCCCCAGGGCTCTCAAAAGTGCCCCACATCCATGGTAATGTAGGTCTGGGGTCAGCACATGTGCAGTTAGGGACCTTGAGCCCGCATGTCGACCCCATTAGACCCTATTTGAACCAACTAGGCTTCATTAATTTACGATTAATTGCATTGCACTTTTGACCTCCCCCATGAGCCCTGGACACCTTAAGTAGCTTAAGTTCCTCAACTCCCCTGCAGACCTGAGGCTGGCGTCCTCCTGATTGGAAAGTGGCCCATTCAACAGCTCATACCCCACTCTCTCAAGCTCTAGGAAAACAAGAAAACCCAACGCATCCTCAGGATTGTCGCCATCTCTGTTTCTGCCGACTTGGAAGCTTTACACGTGTACCGTGATCTGCAGCAAACTGGCCCAACTCCGCGAACGAGGCCCTTCCCGCTGTAGAGATGGACTTCTTCCAAGTGCACAATGCCCACAGCAGGCGGTGGTCACCTCTGCTGCTGCCGACGCTCCTTTCTTGAGAAGGTCACTGTCCTTAATAAACTGCATGCTTAAAGCTATTATCATGCTTGTTTCCAATAAACTGGCTTGGTGAAACCGCAACTTTTGACTCTGACTTTCTTTCTGGGGTTCTTCTCATACCTCTTCTGGAGGAATATATATTCCCTAGAACAAAGACACAGAAGCAATGTGGACACAATGCAGAAAACAAGATAGATCCAACAATCTAGTAACAAACTGAAAAATTCATGTTTTTGTGTCTTGTAGAAAATAACAAGTTTATGATAATAAAACATTTGTGGCAAGAGGAATTTTATTAGTTTTTGTTTCCAGCTGCAAGTAATGGAGTTATCTTGTAGTGTAAGTGGTAGAAGGTTAAGGGGGCAGGTGGGCTTCCCGTTACATCTTCTGTGTATTCCCCATTGTTGCAAAATGTCTAAGGCGAAAGCAGGCCACATATCCTCACATAACTAGCTCCCTCTAATAGTATGAAGAAAAATTCATTCCTTCTTCAGCTTGTTTCTTTTTGCCTTTTATCAGGGAAGCATTCTTTTCTAAATGTTTTTAGAAAACTTTTCTTTATGCCTCACTGGGCAAAATGTTGCACACTAAACTGAAAGTTCTTATGGGTAAAGGTTGATAAAGTTGGCATTGCTAGTTTTGAGGCAGGTGATAATTTCTTTCCTGGACTTTGGGAGGAGATTGCCTTCCTTAGAACAAGGACGCACATTCCATATCTGGAGAGAATCAAAGTATGTGAGAAAGAAGCAAACGATAGATGGTTGCCAAAAACTATGGCACAGCATCATGTGTACATCATGTGAATATAAAATACTCACTGTGAAAAAATACACAATAGTTTTTTTCTCTGAGAAAATTTATTGTATTTTTTGAATAATGAGAAAATAATGCAAAATTGTAGATCCTGTATTTGTGATTTTTCTGGAGTCCATAGTTCAGGTGGTGGGGCAAGCATGAGTCTTAGAGGTGAAGCTGCATTATTTGGTGCTTAGACTGGAAATAAGAGTTAGGAGATGTAAAGAAATTAGGAGAATATTAAAGTGGTATTTTATAATCAGAGTCTCCAAGAAATTGCAAAATAAGTCTAAAAACATTTTATTAATGTCTTCTTGAGATTTTTGTATGTCTGTGTAAACTTTCGCTTTTCAGCACTATGACTGTTTCCCTGACGTGTGAGAATATTGGGATCATGTTCACCTGTGCACACAGCACACTGTTCTGCACTTTTGCTCTGCCCTATAAAGTGACATGAATCACAGGCCTTCTCGGAAAATCTATTATCTTTTAAAATACATTAAAATGTACATGAAGAGTCAAGAATGGGAAAAGCTCTATCAGTGCAATTAATGTCATGTTAATCAGTGAGGAATGGTCCATCATTTCAGTCAAATTTAGTAGAAAAAGATATTTGTGATTCTTTATACATTATTATAATTGCCATTTTAGTTAATATCTTAGGAATGAGATAAAAACTTAAAAGAAATTGATTCACTTTCATTATACCTGCAGCAATGGAAAGAAATCGATCTTAATTTCTGATATGTGGATTGTATCTACACAGTTTCTCCTTGTTGTGAATATTGGTCTTCTTTATTTTCTAAATACTGCTCAGAACAATCATAGTTCACCTTAAAAGCAAGAAAATCTTATGCTAAATAGTCTGTGTACAGACGAGAAATAGACAAAATTCTAGAAGAAAATAGGAAACTAATAGAATCCTTACAAGAGCAATTCAGGAATGAATTACCAATAATGAAACAGGCCCAAAGAGAATTCCAGGATTTGAAAACTAACGCTGAAAGCATGAAAAACCGTTTAAATGAAACCGAAGATAGAATTTCAGAACTTGAAGACAGCATGGCAGC
>PVLD010014910.1:0-35910 GCA_004027595.1 Dinomys branickii
AATGAGTCCCCTCCCAGTTCTACTTAATTAAAACCCGGAGAGCGGGGCTGGGGAGGTAATTAGGGAGGTCTCCAGCCGCTGCTTAATGAGCCGGTAATTAACCAGCCAGGGAGGGGAGCTGGCCTCTGGCCAGACTGGGGAGAGCGCTGGCCCCGGTCTCACCTTCCTGCCCCCCAACACCACCAGTCCTCAGTCCAGGAGAGAATCGCGTTTATTCGTGCAGCCGGACGGGACGGGCCCGACCGGCGGTGGACGCGGGCGGGCAGGGCCTCGGGCCGACTCTCCGCCGTGCCCCGCCCTTCTTCGGACTGGGGAGGGGACGCTGCCGCGCGGGTCGGAGGCTGGGAGCGCTGCCGGTCCTGGGGTACTGAGCGCCCGGTCGCGCGCCTCACCGCTCGGGACAGGCCCAGCCTGTCGCCGTCCCTGCTGCGGAGGGCGTCCGGTGGCCTTCCTACCTGCCCACTGCCAGGGCCGGCGGCCTGCCTTGCCCCCCTCGGGCTCGCGGGGAATGTGCTCAGTGAGGGCCGCAAGGCTGCGATTTCTCCTGCGTCTTCAGTCTCTGGCGCCCGTGCCAAGCAGGCGGGCGGGCGCACAGTGGGTTCGCAGCTTTGCCCCCAGGAGGGTGGAGGGGCTGGCCGGGGGCTCGGGTCTCAGCAGGTGTGTGGGGGGGGCCGGGATCTTTGCTCCTCCATGCGTCCCCCGCCTTGAACTCGCAGCAGCAGCTCCAGGAGCTCCTGTCCCCCTGGGGGTAGGGGCGGATCCGACCGCTGGGCTTCCATCCGCTGGCACTGGGGGGTGGGGGGAGAGGAGACGCTGGTAAGGTGCCCTGGGGAGAGGAGCCGGTCGGTGTGCGGCCTGGGCTTTGCCCCCTGGCATGTCACCTGGTGAGTGAGGATGGTGCGGTACAGCTGCTCTTTCTCCTCGAGGGGCCGGACCGGGGCCGGAGCTGAGCGGGGGGTGTTCTGGGGGGCCTGGAAGGTGGCCCTCTGCTCCTCGAGGCGACGGGACTGGGCCTCGGCCACCAGGTCCAGGAGGAGCTCAGTCTGCAGGGACAGCAGGGAGGCCGAGCGGGGCCCCAGGGCTGGGGAGAGGGGCGAGGAGCCTCAGACTGCAGCAGTTGGCAGTCAGAGGGGCGGCGGCGGCGGTGTGGGGACTTGAGGGCTTAGGGACTTTGGGTTGGGGCTGAGGGGGTGTGGTGAGGAGTCTGGAACAGGTGGGGAGAGGGCCCGCGAGCGGAGCAGGCCTTGGATGATGGGGTAAGGACGTGGGCACCCGGGTCCGGGGTCCCTGGGTTGGTGGAGGTACCTGTGCGGCGGGTCCCTGGCGGAGGAGGGGACGGAGGAGCGGATCGCCAAGGCCGAGTGGTAGAGTTCACAGGGGGCCAGCCCTGCGCACCCTGAGGGCGTCCCTGTTACCAAGAGAAGTCCGGTCCAGTCACGCAGGGGTGGGGTGGGCAGAGGGTTAGGTCAGTGCCCCAGTTCCTGGGTTTCTGTTCAGGCCTCGGTGCTCGGCCCTGTCCAAGTCCCCTGTGACTCCTGTCGCTAGGTCTGTGCCCCCCCTTCTCTGATCATCGCCCCCCACCCCACGCCCTGCTCACCTGCTCACCCTCCTCTTCCTGGGGTCCCTCGGTCTCCATCCCCTGGTGGGGAGAAGCCGGTGGGGGAGGGGTGGCTGGGATTTGGGAGGAGGGCCGGAGTCCTGGGTTCCTGAGGGGAGTGGGGGCTGGCAGGGGTGGGGGTGAGCTGGGGGCTGGATGTCTGGGTACTGAGCAGGAAGCTCGGTTCCTGGTCAGCCCCCCCCAGAGCCCCGCCCATCCCTGTCAACTTCCTCCATTCTCTTCCCACCCAAACAGCTTCTTTGACCTTTTTGCCCCAGGAGAGCACTGAGGCTGGGAGGAACTCCAGCTGCGGGAGTGGAGGGGGCTCCTGGTGGAAAAGGGCTCTGGCTGACTAGTCTAGGGACTCTCAGACCCCTATCCCTGTCTCTGCGCCTTCCACCCCCTGCCTCCCCTTCAGCCGCTTTCTGTCAACACAGGAACTAGCTTTGCACAGGAAGTGGTTTCACTCTTTAGGATCCCCCTCCCCCAAACCAGGTCCCTTACTTCCCTCAGACAGACCCTGGGGGCATTTGGCTTCCCTCTGAGCTATTGGGGCTGGGAGGAGCATGGACCCATTGGGAAGCCCAGAATTCAGAAGGTTGTGCTTTCAAATACACACAGCCCCGGATCCAGCACACAGGAAGTATTCGCAAGCTGTGCGCTGAATATCCCTGTCCTCTGGATGTTTGTGATATAGGGGAAATAATCCAACTCTCAACCTGCTAGATGTCAGACACACCGAGCGCGTTTTGTCAGAAATGAAGAATGAATTCTAAGGTACAGTGGAGGTTAACAGTAGGAAGAACGTATTGAGAAACGGAGGTGACGTGAAAGCAGGTTGCCAGCGGGCCCACTTCTCTTAGGAGGGTTCACAGAGAAAAATCATGAGGCGGGTACATGTGGGTCAAAACTATGATCCACCAGTCAGATTCCAAGTGTAGCTGCTGAGGTTATACAGATCTGTGGGAAAGCAGGTCAGGTAGCAAGTGTGCATGGGAAGAACGAAGACCTTTTTAGGAAGGGATGGGTCAGGAGGTCTTGGTCACCCACCGGGGTGACTGATGTCTACCTGGACTTTATTGGACCAGGTGATACCAATTATAATCTTCAATTTATTGCTCACGGGAGGCATGGGGGTGTGGTCATTCCGTCTTTACCTTGAGGCCTGGCATTTGACAGATGCGCCTTCAGCCACAACTGTGTGGTGCTCTCGCCTTTTGTACTGACTCTTAGGGCCCAGCCCTGGCTGACTGCCCGTAATGGTTCTACCTACCTTAGCTGTCTGTATTTACAGTCTATCGGGATGGACGTGCCCCAGATGTGAGAATGGACTGGGGCAGGATATATCCTCTTAACTCACAGTTGAGTGCAGACAAGGCTCAGAGACAAGGAAGACCTCCCTTTGGCGGTGAGGGAGGGATGTGGAGGTGGAAAAGGCAGAAGCCATCTCCTGGTGTGGTCTTTCTCTGATGCTGGTCAGGCTGGCTGGCGCTGAAGGAACAGGATAGACTTTTAGGGGGTTGACAGCTGAATGGCTTGGAGCAGGAAATGTGACAAGATCTGGTTTTGCCACTTAATGCCTTGCAATCTTGGGCAAATAGTCTTGGGGCTTAGGTTTTGAAAGAGTAAAATGGGGTTTTTAGTGGCACCTACCTCGTGGAGATGTGAGGGTTAACTGTAATAAAGCCCTTGCCTCATAGTGACTGCTCGATAGTGATAGTTACTATTGGCTTTTAAAATGCCTTGTGACTCCACCTCAGGCCTACTGGTACTGACGGTGTAACCATATTCCCGAAACGAGCCTAGACGTTGTCTCTCTCTTCACTTCAGGCCTCAGGCTATCTCCTGAGAGTCTCATTGGAAGACCCAGCATGTGCTTTTGGGACCACCAGTGCTTCTTTTTGAGCTGCTATCCTAAGTGAACGTGGGACCACCAAATCCGCTTATTCTGGCTCTTCAACTACCAGCCATCAATTCAAATGCTGGGTTTAGAGCATTCCAGTCCCAAACCTGTGCAGTGACTATCACAGCGATTCCCCATTCCACCGCCCGCCCCCTCCAAAGAAAAGGTAACGCTTCAAATCAACTTTATTACAGGTGACAGACGGGCGGGGGGGGTCTTTAAATAAGAGACAGCGTTGGCCAGAACACTGGCGCTTCGTCTCCGGAGTGGCTTCTTTCTGGGGCAGGGGAAGATCAAGGCGTCGTCAGCTGCAGTGGCCTTTGGCCGCCCTTCAGCGCACGGTGCCTCGCACACAGGAGGTACTCCGGTGTCTGTCAGCCGTCGGCGGGTCGCAGTGGATGATGCAGGCTCCCTTTGGGAACCATGTATGGCCGCGAACACCCTGGATCCTATCCGTGGAGCTCGCGGTTCCAGCTCAGGGGTGGTCTTCACAACCTTTGCCTTGTAACCTCTTACCGTTTTCTAGAGGAGAGGAACTGGGTCTCCTCTCAGCATCCTAATCCCTCTTTCCAGCGCTGCAGTTTTTCTAAGTGTAAGAGGACACCTTTTCCAGTGTGCATACACCGATTTCCGGAGGTAAATTTCCGGAGGCGCCCTCACTTTTGCAGCTTGATTTTAGTCTGGAGGGCCTTCCATGTTTGTCTTTTAATCCGCAATCTTGTTTGGAATTTCTCCCTTCCGCACGTCCTATTTTTGATCCTCTGTTTCCGGGTTTAGGGGTATTACATGGTGCGCAGGGAGACCCCAGGCAACTTGAGGGGATCCCCGCTCCGGGGAAGGAGTGAGACAGGGGGTCGGGACCGGGGTGCTGGCGACGGAGCAGCAGGCTCCCAGGGTCGCCCAGTCGCAGGGCCAGTCATCCGCCGAGGCCAAGTTCCCGCGGCCGGCAGGTACTCTAGATCTGTCCCTTACGGCCGCAGGGCCGGGCCGAGGCCCGCGCATGCCCGTAGACAACTTCCGGCCGCGGGGGGGCGGGCATCCCCGCGCCCCTCCGGACGGGCTACGGCAGCGCGAGTAGGCCCCGCCCCTGCGCACGGCCACGTCCCCGGACGAGGTCCGAGCATGCGCACAGGCTCCGCCCCCGCGAGGGCGGGCTCCGGCTGACAGTGTCCGGCTGCGCGGCAGGGCCCCGCCCCCACGCGGAGGCGCGCTTGCTGACGCGGCACGCGCGCGCGGGAAGGGTCCGGCCTCGCGGCCTGACGCCGCTTTGTGACGCGCCGCCGCCGGCTCCGCCCCTTCCAGTAGCGTCAGCAGATCCCAGTGGTTACGTTGGCGGGCGATGTCCCCCGGCGCCAGCCCAGCGTGGTCCCGCAGGCCGCGGGCTGCCCCCAATCTGAGCAGCAGCTGCGCCACCTCCACTGCACCTTCCCGGGCCGCCAGGAACAGCGGCGTCTGCTCCTGCGCGGCAGGGAACAGCGGGGGCGGGGTCAGGAACGGCCCTACCCCGCCCGCTGGCCCCGCCCCGCCCGCTGGCCTCGCCCCAAGGCTTCGCGGGGTTTCGATGTTTTGCAGCTCCCGCGCCCGTTTTCCCGAGGGGTGGCTGCTTCCCGGTCTAACCCGGCTGTCCTGGGCATCTTTATCGGCTCCAGCTTGTAGAAGGGAACGGGCGGCCCGGGTGTTGTTGACGGCAGCGGCCCAGTGCAGCGCGGTTTTTCCTAGGGGAGGGCGTGGCAGCGGGTTACCCTGCGGCCCGGGTCAGCCACCTGGGTTCCGGGTTCCCACGAATTCTGACTCTGGGAGGAGGGCTCCTCTGGGCCCTCAGGGGGGAAGTGTTGCCCTGGTGACCGCCGGCCGGAAGCGGTGCCCTGGTGACGTCATTGGCGCGCGGAGGGACAATGGGCATTGTTCTGTGGTGTTGGGACCGGGAGACCCCTCTAGCTTCCCACAGTCGCCCCTCCACCCCAGAGTTCCCTGTGGGCCGGGCGGTGTGTGTTGAGAATGGTGGGGGACTCACGGCACCGTGACAGCTGGTTGGGAGGATTCCCACCTGCTCCAGCCCTGCTTTGCGCCTGTCGCACACCCCATGGGCCCACCTCTCCGACGCCCCCCATACCCCATTTATCTCTGGCTCCCACGTCTGCTCTGGCTGAAATCAGTTCTTCGACCAGGTCTTCCACCGCCAGCCTGGCGGCCAAGATCAAGGGTGTGGTCCCATCTTCTGTGCGAGCGTCCACTGCAGTCTGTCGGCTGCTGAGCAGGAGCTGGGAGACAAAAATGGCCCGTGTCTCTTGGGGTACCCCGGACTCAGGTCTCAGACTTTTAACCTTCCCTGTCCATATTCAGACATCTCATTCAGGTCCTCAGTCTCATAGGTTTCCTTTGTCAGACCCTCAAGATGCTCCTGCCCGGTTTTACCTGTGAGCTCCCCGGTTCCCTTCAGGAACCCCCGTGCGTGCTGACCTGGCAGACCTCCCGGGCATCGGCAGCAATAGCAGTGTGCAGCGGGGTGCGCCCTGCCCGGTCTGGCTCGTTGGGGTTGGCTCCGGCCTCCAAGAGGCGGCGGGCAGCAGTTGGCCTGGAGAATCGGGCAGCCAGGTGCAGGGGGGTCTCCCCATAGCTCACTGTGTGAGCCTGAGGACAGGCGCCTCCATCTAGCAGAGGTTCCCAGGGCTCGGGGCTTCCCAGCCACGGCCCCTTGAAGGTCCTAGACTCCACTCCCCCACAGCAGACTGCGGACATCAGGGGCGTCACCCCGTCTGTGGGTCAGAACGAGCAGTGGGTCACTCGTAAGGACACGGTGGGGAGCAGAGAACAGGGAAATTCAGGGACAATTAGCTGGGGGTATCAGGAAGCTGACTGATGGCGGTCTCAGTGACTTTCCTCCAAACTTTAGTTTCTTCACCCGTGAAAGGAATAAGGCCTTAGTTCTCTTAAATTCTAGAGTAATGCTTCCCAAATTGTGAGACTGGGTAGACTCATCTGGAGGGCTTAAAACAGACTGCAGCCGGGCATGGGGGTGCACACTTGTAATCATAGCACTCTGGAAAGCTGAGGCAGTAGGCTCCCAACTGGCCTGGGCAGTTTATCGACTTAGTGAGACTCTCAATACACTGTAGATGCAAAAAGGGCTGAGGATGTAGCTCAGTGAAACCTTTAGGTTTGGACCCTTAGTACTGAAAACGAAAACAAGCCACCACCAACAAAACAGATTGCTCGTCTCAAACTTCTGAATTGCTCTACAGCGGAGCCCAAGAATGTGCGCTTACAATTCCCAGGTAATGTTGCTGCTCTCTGAGGACCAGACCTTTGAGAACCACTGTTGAAGGACTAACATTATGACCCTGTTCTGATACTGAAGGACTTGCTGCTTCTGAAAGGGTCATGGGGAGGGTTTGGCTCACGAACCAGGTCCGAAGGTGTCCACATCAGAGGCTTCCGGCTCCAATTCCTGAGGTGGAGTCAGCATGGCTACCTGGGGGAGCGCCCCGCACCCGCTGCTCAGTGGCCAGGGCTGGCACTTGGGAAGTGGGGCCATGTCTTCAGCCTTGAGGCAAGAGCAGGGATCAGCAAAGGCCACTGACTTGTCCTTGCCCTCTCACCAACCTTCTGTGGGTCCTGCCCAGCCCTTGCCCCAGGCTACCTCCTCTCCCTCCTGGGGACCTGTGCACATAACCACTCCATCTTCTTCCACTTCCGCCTCTGGCTTGAGCGCCCTGGAAGGTGGGCGCAGGTGAGGACCAGGAAGGCTCTCCAAGCTTTTCGCAGCCCCCTTACCCTTCTCACCCTGTCTTCAGCTTCTCACAGCATATCTGACTGCTTCTGACCTTGAGCACCCCGGCAGGAGACTCCCTCCCTGACCCAAGTCCTCCTCACTCTCACTTGAGGCCAATGCTGTCCTCGCCCAGTGGTGGCCGCCGGCGGTGGCGAGCCTGCTGTGTCCCAGGCCCTCGGATGAAACCCGGAGGCAGCCAGAGGGCCCCGTGCTCTCGGCGTCGACGTCGAATGAGCTGCAGGACCAGGAGAGCCCCAAGGGCCAGGAGCAGCACCCCAGCCACTGGTGAGCACAGCACAAGCCAGGGAAGCTGGTGGGCAGGGGGCGCTGGTTGGAGAGACAGTGACAGAGGCTGGTTATTCTCATGAGGCCCTTGGGCAAGTACAGTTGCCTCTGTTTGCCTCAGTTTCCCCATCCGGGAGATGATGATAATCATCCTGCCACATGGGAATACGTGAGTTAGGGTCCAATATTGAGAGCAAGGCCTCTAGTAAGCACAACATTAATGCTTACTCTTTTCCTGCACCACGGTCTGTGTGACACAGATACCCAGATACTCTTGTCTGGTCAGGAAGGTGCACTAGAACCCTAGGTTTCTTGGAGGGCTGTGTCCGAGGTTAGGATAAAGTACTCAGGGAAATGAGGCAGGAGAACCAGGGGACCTCGGGGAGAGCCTGTGAGAGAAAGGTGTGAGGGCTGAGGAGAGTGAAGTACCCACAAAGAGCAGTTGGGGCACCGGGATCCTGTCGGAAAATTTGATCCTTACTGCCGATTGCTGGAGCTGCTGGTGTGAGAACAAAGGAAAATGTAAGGGGCAGGGTCACATACCGGTGCCTGTGCTGGGGTGGGCAGCCAGCAGGGCGCCAGGCAGCAGGGGCTCCAGGGCCCCCACTGCAGCCATCGCAGCAAGGAAGCGGAGCAGGAGGCCGGGGTCCCAGGGACAGCGGGACGCGGGGCGGTCAGGGCCGCAGCGGGACAGATCGACACCCATCACTACCACAAACCTGCAGGGGCACAGCTCTGAGACCTCCGAGTGAGCCTGGCCCCTCCCTGCCTCATTAAAGGAGCTAGTGTCGGGGCTCCCACCCACGGGTCTTACCCAGTGCTGAGAGAGTCCGTGTCCTTGCCGGGGGGCTGGGGGTAAGGGGCTGCTCTCTCCCACTGAGTCCCCGTCAGCTCTTCCTCAGCCCGGGCTCCCGGATAGGGGAACACCATGTCCCTGCCGTCGGGATCCTTCTTCACCCACAGCCCCACCCTCAGAGCCAGGGACAGCATCCGGGCCAGGTGAAGCAGCTGCTGGTCCAGGGCCAGGGGGCTCAGCACCACCAGCAGGGCCAGGGAGGGCCCCCACTCTGAGTCCCCCTCTGCAGGTCTGCAGTCCCCCCCGTCCCAGCCACATTCCGCTGTGTCACAGCCCTTCTCGCAGTGCCCGTTGTGGAAGTGGTCTCGGCAGTACTGGTCATAGGCCGGGCTGTGGGGTGTGGAGAGGGTACTCAGGACCCCCCAAACCCGCCTCGCTCCTCACCCAGAGACAATGCCTGACATTCTGTGGCCTCTAGGGCGTGGGTGCTGAGTAGGCGCGGCTGTGCAGCCCTGGGTGGTGGCCCAGAGACCCTGCAGCCTACCAATGCTGTCTGAGACCTCCTCTCCATCGCTCCCAACGCCTGTCTCCCAGAAGAGTGCAAGCCCTTTTCCCATAGGGCTGCTGGTTGCCATGGCAACAGGGCTTGGGGAGGGTGGCTTGCACCTCAGGCTCCCAGAGTTCTCAGAGAGGAGCCGGGACAGAGGTTGTACCGGCATCAGTATCTGCCACCCCCTTCTCTGGGTGCGATCCAGTCTTCTACACCTCCTTAGCAGGGGTTATTGGGGAGGAAACTCCCTGGAGCCCAAGGCCCTGTAATAAAGCATCTACGTCACCTGCCCCTCCGACCCCAGCCCCGGGGGTTCCAGGCTCACGTGCAGGTTGGCGGGGGCTCACAGTCATATCCGTCAAACAGGCATTCTTCAGAGTCGCACTGTGGGTGGCACTGCCCGTCTCGGAAGAGAAGCCAGCACTGGGAGTGGGAGGGGCAGCCCTTCCAGGGGTCTGGGACCCCCAGGGAGCAGTCTCCTCCATCCCAGTCTCCCCCCGGGCCACTGCAGCCCGAGTCACAGGCCCCGTCTCCACCTCTGCCCTCACAGCCCTTGGCTCCGGGCTTCTGGCACCGTGGCCCTGGAGAGTCGGGGGGGCAGGAGCACCGGAAGCCTGGGCCCCCCAACCCAGGGGTCTCTGAACAGGTTCCATTGTTCAGGCAGGGGGACGGGGGGCCGCAGCCTTGAGAAGCTGCTGGGGTCAGGCAGTCAGGGTCCCCGAAACCACCGAGGCAGGCACAGTGGGGTGGGGAGGCGGGCTTAGGGGAGGGCAGGCAGAGGCCTCCGTGGTGGCAGTGGTGGAGGCCGCAGGAAGGAGCTCTGTGGCTGCAGGTGGGGCCTTCAAAACCCTGCGGGGGAGGACAGATGTTGGGGAAGGAGCCCCCATTCTTTCCGTCCCCTGAAGCTGAGGGCCCTAGACCCTTCTGTCTGAAAGAGGCTCTGGAGCACATCAAGGTAATAATTTCATGGGTGTTGAAACCATGTTTCCCAGAAACTAAGGACATAGGACGTTGAAAATGGATGAGCTCCAGGCCTGGGCAGCTGTGGCGTCATAATGGAAATCCCGGAAGGCTACACTATTAACAAAGGTGAACTCTTGTATCGCTGTTGAACCCCTGGCAGTAGATAGGCTTGAGCCTTCCTCTTGCTCTCTGAGAGAACAGGCTAGAGGGAGAGAACGTTAGTAGGTGAAGCTCTTAATTTGTAATTCTTAGGGTAGGTTCCTGGGCCTTCCATGGTCAGAACAGTAAGAGGAGGCCAGGCATGGAGCAGTGCTTGTGATGGACTTCGTGCATGTGAGGTCCACGTGCCCACACTTGCAGAGCCAGAGCTTACCCCAGGCCACCTGACTTGACCTTGGAGCTTCAGCGCTTCTGCTCTCAGGCCACGCCCATGGTTGCTGAGCTGTTCCTTCACCCAACACCGGCCCTGCCTTTCCCCTGACTGCTGAGGTCCACTCGCCCTGGGAGGTTGGGCTGCCCACTGCAAGGCTTCCTTGCTCCCCCACAGGTTTCCAGCCCCCCACAATCTCACCTTTCATCAGGGTGGGGGCGCCAGACAAGGCAGCTTGCGGTGGCTTACCTTGGGGCAGCGGCAGGAGAACCCCGGGGGTGGTCCCGCTGTGGCCTCACAGGAGCCTCCATGGAAGCAAGGCTGGCTCTGGCAGGGGTCGATCTGCACCTCACACCTCGGGCCTGTGGTGCGGTAGGGCTGGATGTCACAAGCCTCAGCTGCTGCCCCTCTCCCCGCTCATGCCTCTCAAGACGTGCAGGTGAAGGCTCCTGGGCAGCTGCTCCGGTTGGGGCACGGAGACAGTCTCACAGGTGCGATTGTCAAGTCGTGCCTCTGGGACCTGAGCCCCACCGCCCGCTCACCTGTGTGTCCAGACAGACACTCGCAGTGGAAGGCGTTGGCCAGCGAGTGGCAGGCTGCAGTGCCCGTGGGGTGGCAGGGCCGATCCAGACACTCGTCCACATCCCCCTCACAACGCAGCCCCACAAACCCTGGGGGGCAGGCACAGTGGAAGCCTCCAGGCTTCGGGGTGCAGGTTCCATGGTTGTGACAGGGCTGGGACTGACAAGCATTGGGTTCTGAGCAGTTCTGTCCGCTGTAGCCTGGGGCGCACTGTAGGCAGGGAGGGTCAGACAGGACCAGCAATGAGCTCTGCTCCATGCAGCCTGCCCTGATGCCGCCTTCCAGCTCAATAGCATCCCTCCGTGGCACCCATCGGCCGCGAGGCCTGATCCTGTGGCCTCAACACCGCATGAGATTGTTACTCGGCGACACAGCCCTCCCATCTCAGGCAGCCTGGTGACACATTGCTACTGAACACAGCTCAGACCTTGGTAAAACCTCTTTCCCAACTAACACAGCCTAACGGCCCTCTCTCACTTTGTTCATTCATGAGCATCTACCAAATGTCTGTTTTGTGCCAGACACTGTTTCAGGTAATATAAAAACAAGAAAAATCAGAGCTTATTGCTGTTTCTGTGAGGTTCACAGTCAACGAGAGAGCGAGTGAGAGAATGAGCGTGTGAGAGAGAACACTAGCACTTACTGTGTGACTTACATACCTAACCTTGTGAAACCCTCCTGACCACGCTCTGCATGGGTTGTCTTATTTGATCCCACATCACAGATAAGAGTCCCAGAAAAGCACAGTGACTTTTGCAAGTCACATAACTATTGTGGCAGACCTGGGACTCTGTGAGTCTGTGACTCCGTGGCCTTTTTTTTTTTTTTTTTTTTTAATCCCGGGTGGTGCTGGGGATCAAAACCCAGCACCAGACCTTGTGCATGCAAGGCAAGAGCTGTATCCCTGAGCAGAGCCACATCCTCAGCCCCACGGCCTGTTCCTAATGGTTCCATGGCTGCCTAGTGAGAAAGGGTCACAGGCGAGGTCTGCAGCACTCATGGCTCTTGCAAGAGGAGCAGTGTGCGGGGATGGGGTGGGGGAAGGCTGCAGGAGTCAGAGCAAAAGGAGATTCCCAAAGCCCCCAGGAGTGGGGAGGGCTGGTGGGAACCAGCATGGGGGTGCTTTGAAAGCTTTTGGAGGAGGGAGCTTCCTAAGGAAGATGCCAAGCACAGAGACTCATGTCTGAACAGTGCTCTGCACACAAGTGTGTGAAGTGCTTGTGACAGAAGTTAAAAAAATGTAACTGGAGTGATGCGAACAGCAGGTTGGGGTCTGCTGTGTGCCCTCTGCCAAAAGCTGTGGCACTGATGGCAGGAATGGGGCTGCTTGGACTTGAATCCTGGCTTTGGCTCTCCAGGCTCGGTGACCTGGGCCACCTTCGCTGCTCTGAGGGAGAAGTGGCCCATTTTCCTGAGGCAGCTGGCTTCTGGGCCCCAGGCACTGGACAAGGGGTGGGAAGGCCAGGATGGGCAGAGGAAGAAGTCAGCGTGAGGGCATGGACAGTTTGCTGTGGTTGGAACAGGACAGTGGGAGGGGACAGATGTGGCCCAAGAGGCAGGCAGGGCTAGCTCACGTTCAGGGAAAGGGGGCAGCCCTGAAGGGTGTTAGGCAGGAAGTGAGCCTTCAGCTGACCGTTTTCAGCAGGGTCCGCTGGCATCAGGTAAAGACTGAACTGACAGAAGGATGGAGGTGAAGGTGGGGATGGTATTTGGGAGGTTGAGACAGGTGTTCAGGCATGTCTTTTCCCCAAGGTGCTTTACTCCTGGCCCAAGGCAGTGGAGTAAAGCACCTTGGGGAAAGGACAGAGTTGGGAAATTTTTAGGAGGAGGTTGGATGGCCTGATCTATGGTTGGTTAGATGTAGGACGTGAAGGAAAGGAGACCGGCCTATCAGGCCATCCCTCGGCATCACTCCTGATTCCCACTGCTATCCCACCCTCATCTTCCATGACCCCCTTCCCCTCCCTCCCCTCCAGGCCCCTCACCTGGCAGCGATACCCACTGGGCTGGGCCATGCAGGTGGCCCCGTTCTGGCAAGGCCTGGACTCACAGGGGTGCACGCTGTCCTGGCATATGCTGCCTTGGAACCCCGGCGGGCAGTGGCAGAAATGGGAGGAGCCGCTGTCAAAGCAGAGGCCTCCATTCTGGCACAAAGCAGAGACCTCTACGCCTGGGCAGAAAGACAAACAGGGAACAGATGCAGCTAAGAGTGGTACAGGGCGTTCAGGGGCCCCGGACAGAGCGGAAAGGCCCCACACGTAATTCCTGGCCCTGAAGGGCGAACACATCATGTTCTCGCTCTCACCCTTTCTGCTACAGCACAGGACGCATCTCTCAAGCTTGACAGAGTTAGAAGTGGTTTTCTTGGCTTAAAGTTGGCCTTAGGCAAGAAAGAACTTAAGGCAAACTTCAAGTGAAGCCTCGTTTCAGCAGCCCTGAGGTTTGCATGCACCTGGGGCACCTTGTGTCTCACCAGGATTCCCCCCAGCCAGACAGACCCTAGGCCCCCAGGACTCTGCTGAGTCTCCCCACAAACCCTATTTGAGTAACAAGGGCATTGTTACCAGGAGGTTGGTGCATCCTTAATGGGCTGAGTGGGGCAGCATGAGTGCAGCTGGGTTAAATGTGGTGTACACTGGCTGAGTCCCAACACGACAGGGGGCAGTTGCTCCCTGTGAGTTGTGTCCCTGGGTTAGCTGGAGTCTCACTGGCTGGGCTGGTTGGCGGTTTGAGTCGTGTTGAACGTGCTAACAGGAACTGGGGTGTGTGAGGCTTCCCTGGGTGTTGAACTGTGGGATCAACAACTGCAGCTGGGCTTTCTGTTTTTGTTTGTTTGCTTTCTTGAGACAAGGTCTCGCTATGCAGTTCAGGCTGGTCTTGAGCTCACTATGTAGCTCAGGCTGTCTTCAAACTTACAGCAGTCCTCCTGCCTCAGCCTCCTGAGTGCCGGGTTTAAGGGCATGGCCTATGCCTGGTTTGGTGTTTATTTTGACTCTTGGGTGATGGTTTGGCCAGAGTGGCCCACCACTCTGTGGCTGTGTGGAACGAGGTACAGGAAGACACTGCTTTTCCTGATCTGCTTCCCTCCCGGCCCCTGGACTGGTACCTTGGCTCAGCGCAGCCTTCTGGCAGGAGGACAGGGGGACACTGCAGAGAGGCCCAGTCCAGCCCTGGAGGCACAGGCACTGGAAGGAGGCCCCGCTCTGGAGGCAGCGGGAGTTGCGTGGGCAGGGCTTCTGGGCACATGGATCTACCAGCGTCTGAAGATCAACCGGGAGGGACAGGAGGCATCAGGCCTCAGCCCCGCCAGGCCTCTGCCATCACAGCCCTCACGGCCCTCACCGCTGGACTCACTCCTGTGTGTGGCCGATGACCCTCCCTGTTTCCCTGAGACCCACTTTCCAGCACAGCCAGCTGGCATCAGACATCCACTTAGTCCTTCTTCATGCCACACAACCTAGGTGAGACCCAAGTCCTGGGCCTCCTCTCTCCTGCCCTACCCCCTCCATGGGGCTGCCCTGCCATACTTCCCTGCAGGACCCCCTTGCTAGTGCTGTCTACTGCTGGCTCGAGGCCCTTACCTGGCAGCTGCCTCCGGTGTAGCCAGGGGGGCAGAGGCAGCGGGGACCTTGAGGGCCATCTTGGCAGGTTGCCCTGTTCCTGCAGGGACTGGAGCAGAGGAGACAGGTCGAGATGGGAAGGAGGCCTGAGGCATTAGGCGGAGGAGGGGAGGCACCCAGGAGCCTGCTGAGCAGGAGGGGAGGAGCCTGGGGCTAGAGGAGTGGAGGGCCTCCCCATCTTTGCTCCCTACTCACCGGTCTGCACAGCTGGGCCGGACCTTTCCCTCACAGCGTGGGCCCTGGAAGCCGGCAGCACAGAGGCAGGAGAAGGTGCCGGGCCTGTTCACACAGGTGCCCCCACTGAGGCACGGGGCTGGGGAGAAGGGGCCATGAGGAGTTGGGTTCCTTGCCCAGGTAACCTGGCCTGTGACCTTAGTCACACTGTGCACAAGACACACGCGTCCTAGCCAAACAGCCAAAGCTGCTTGCTTTAAAAAACATGGCACCAACGCAGCCCCCTCTCCCTGCGTGTCCCTGTGGCCAGAGCGATCACTCACCAGACACACAGTGGTCCACGGTGGTTTGGCACTGGGGCCCTGTGTAGCTTGGGGGGCAGGTGCAGGAGTAGCCCCCAGGGCTGGGGCTGCAGGAGCCGCCATTGAGACAGGGCTCTGAGTGGCAGGCTGTTACCTCTTCACGACAGGTGGGTCCTGGGGGGAACGGTGGGCGTGAGAATGTGGGTCTCCCTCCCCTCCCCGCCTCCCTGCTCTTACCTCCCCTCCTTTCCTCACTGCTGCCCCTCCTGTTCTCCCCACCCAGTCCACTGTGTCTTGGGAGCCTGGGCCCAGTTTTCCCTGGTGGTACGGGAGCCACAGAGCCCTGGGCGTGAGCTTGATTAGGGTGTGAGCAGCCCAGGGAGGATGGTTTGGGTGGGGCCTCACCTGTGTAGCCTGCCAGGCAGGTGCAGTTGTAGCCAGAGGGCTGAGGGTGGCAGGTCCCCCCGTGGGCACAGGGTGCAGAGATGCAGCCTGCCAGCTCTGCCTCACACTCTGGCCCGGTCCACCCCACATCACACACGCACAAGGACCTGGTCAGACAGAGCGGGAGGGCGTGTGCTTTTCCTGCCCCAGGGCCCCGGGCCCCTGGGCCTTCTTTTTGCTTGGTCCCGAGGCCCTGGTCCCTCTCCCGCAGCTGCGCCTTCCCCTCCTCGTTTTCTCCGTTTTCTCCGTGTGCATCTTCCTCCCATCACTTGCTCACTGCCCACCTTCCGCCTCAGAACAGGCTCCCTGGCAGCAGCTGCTTTGTCTCCTCGGCCCTGTGCGGTTTCCCCAGTGCCTGAGTCGGTGCCCCACACAATGCTTGGTGGATACTTGTCCAGCGAATGGCGTGGTGACCCTGAACTGGGCTCCTCTTACCTCGGCCCCCCCATCCTGCACGAGCGCTCTCCGGGGAGCGCGCCTCGGCCGAGCACGCGGTCTCCTACCATTTCCCACAGACCTGCACCCCTCCCACCTTGCCTGCCCTAGCTGAGGACCCAGAGGAGGGCAGAGGGCGCTGGTGGTGCTACCTGAGGCAGTGTCCATGGTGGCAGGTGCAGTTGTCCGCAGGTGAGCAGCCAGGGCTTCCGTCGGGGCAGAGGCAGTGGGCATCGTGGTCCAGTTCTTGGCATTTCTGCTCGGGCTGGCACAGGGTGGGCGCACACAGGGGCACCTCGCAGAGCGGGCCTGCGGTGGGGAGATGAGTTGGAGGACCCAGGCCTTTCACGTCCTTGGGGGCCGGAGTCCCTTCCTATGCATGGCTGGCTCGCTCCCCACGTGCTTGTCCTTCAGCGGGGCCCACCTGTCTTCAGGAAACTGACTTCCTGCCACTTGGGATCCTGTGGGACCTGACTTTCCTACAACTGCTTGCCGCACTGGAGGCTCGAGTGGCACAGGGTTCCTTAAACTAACTGTGCTTGCTTCCTTTGCACATGCAGTCATCTCCAGTGGCCACACACTGTCTGGCATTAATTTTGACAAACTCCTGTTCACCTCTCAAGACCCAGCTCCGCCATCCCTGCAGCCTTCTGCCCTTCAGCCTGGCTTGGCTGGCCCTCCGTGTGAGCCTGCCGCACCCACACCAGGGCCCCAGAGTCATGCCTTCCCCGTCTGTATGCTCGTGCAGGCTTTGCTCTGAGTCGCTTTGGGGGGTGTTCATCCCAACCATGAAGGACTCAGCACGGACCCCTTCCCCATCCTGCACTGACTCGGACATCTCCCCGTTCTCTGGAAAGCCTCCCCTGCTCACCTGTGAACCCGGATGGGCAGAGGCAAGAGAAGGCTCCTGGGAGATCAAGGCAGGTAGCTCCAGAGGGACACGGGCCACTCAGACACTCATCCACTTCTGTCTCACAGTGTGGGCCTTCAAAACCTGTGGAGCAGGGAAGATCAGGGACTGCACTGAGCTCTGCCCCTCCCTCTGCTGCCCCCCCCCCGGAGCCCGCCGCACCTGGGAGACACTCGCAGAGGAAGGCTGCCGGCTGGTCCTGGCACCTCCCACCATTGGCACAGGGAGAGCTCTCACACTCGTCCACGTCCTGTTCACACCAGGTGCCTGTGTATCCTGGGGGACATGGGTGGTGGGAGAGAAGGCCGAGGTCACCGAGGAGACGCAACACAGTGGTGCTGCTCGTGAGGAGAGGTGACCCGTGGGGCTTCCCAGAGAAGAGAGGGGCGACGGGGTCTGCGGCAGCAGGAGGGTGGCGCAGAGGATGGGAAGCACCGCCACCTGCCAGCCGTGTGGCTTTGGGCAAGCTTCCCTCCTGCCCCGGAGATAATGCAGTCGGGGCTGGGGTGTAGCTCAGCCAAGCTTGTGTGAGTCCATGGGTTCCATCTATAGCCTGGGGCAGAAAAAAGAATCTGTCTCCTGTCACCACCCAAAGGATTAAATGACATGGGACATAATTTCCAAAGCACAAAGAAAGCCAAGAAAGCCAAGTGCTTGTGCTGGCGTAAATAAATAGTCAACATAGTCCAGGAGGATTTCTGACTGAGCTGGAACAAGCAGGACTTGTGGTCAGCTTTGCCTGTGTCCAGGGCAGCAGCAGCGCCAGGACCAGCCCGGGGCCTCCCGGTGCGGGGAGGATGCACAGAGGAGTGTGGAGGGCGCTGGAAAGGAGGGGTGTAGGGTGGGCGGCTTGGCAGGGCAGCGATGTGGGCAGGGATAAGCAAGGGAAGACTTGGGACGTAGCCGAAGAGTCCAGGGAGCAGAGGAGTTGGAGACGCGGGGGTTTCCTCGTTCCTGGGGCAGGCTAGAGCGCTCCCAGAGCCTGGATCCTGCAGCTGCGGCTGGGGGCGGGGAGTGGGGGCGGGGCTGGAGCCTGCACCCACCGGGCGGGCAGACGCACAGGAAGCCGTTGAGCTTGTCCTGGCAGTGGGCGTGGTTCAGGCAAGGGTCCGAGGCGCACTCGTTGACCTCCACCTCGCAGAGTTTCCCTTCCAAGCCTGTGAACAGGGGCAGGGTGGGTAGTGGGATTTGGTCAGGGCCCCGGCTGGGCGGCTGCTCCATCTGTCCGGGAGACCCCCCAGCCCACCCCTCGGCCGCCCCTCCTGTGCTGGAGGCCCGGGATTTGGGCCGAGGAACTCTGAAGCCTCTGCTCTGTGCGTGCGGGTGGTTCTGCCGCCTGCAGATTTGGACGCTCGGGGAGCCGGGCCATGGCTGGGACCTGCACAGGGCTGGAAGCCGCGAGCAGGCGCTGCGGGTCTCACGGGCCCTCGAGGTGCACACGAGGCCGCGGGGTCTGTCTGCAGGCTCAGGGGCTCCTCTTGTCCCCCAGAGAGGGGATGGTGTGGAGGGCCTCTGCGAAGCTGTGTTACATGTTTTCCCCACTGCTCTGGACCATCCTAGGCTCCATCGCTCGCTCTGAGCTTGGGCCAGACTGGCCTGTGGACCTCGGCTGCCTCCCCTTTCTCGCCGGCCCCTGCCCTCTGTTTCTCAGATTACTGAACAATTTTCTCTGTGTTCTGTGCTGCCCGGTGGGTGGCCTGAGCCACCACCCTGGGGCGCTGCTGAGCTCGGAAAGGAGATAGAGGTGGCATCTAAAACCGTGGAAGCCCTGGCTTTGAGTCCTGGCTCGGCTGGCTGTGTACCTTGATGAGCTACTTGACCTCTTGTGTCTTAGCGTCTTCACTTATCAAGCGGATACAGTGACAACGCTGACCTCGGGGCTGTTGCAGCGGAGCCGAGAGGATGTGTGAGATGGTCAGACAGTACCCGGCGCAATGCTGGCTATGACTTCTAGTTTTGTGTGGCTCCCTGACGTTGGCTCTGCGGTCTCTCCCGGGAGGGCTCCCACCCCTAACATCCTGGAGGTGTGTGCAGTTCCTTCCCTTATCTCTACAGGGGAAAGTCTGGAGGCCTGGGGGGGTGGGCTGGGCCCTGCGCAGGGGACCAGCTGTGCACATGAAGAAAGCGGCGGCTCCCAGGGCTGAGCAGGGCACGGGCTCACTCCGTCGGCGGCAGCTCTTCCAGAGCTAATGGTGTCCACCTTGTCACCGGAAGTGGAAGTATTTCGAGGAGGAGCATCCAGTGGGAATTGACCCCCCTTGGCCAAGGCCGTCCTTGGCTGGGTCCCTAGCGGGTTCAGGGTCAGTTCTCTGTCCCTTCCACCCGAGCCCCTTTCGGCTGTACCTGGCGGGCAGAGGCACTGGAAGGTGGCAAGCAGGTCCAGGCAGGTGCCGCCCAGGTGGCAGGGCTGGGATAGGCACTCATTGTGGTCCGTTTCGCAGCGCGAACCTGTGTAGCCAGGTGCACAGAGGCAGTTGAAAGAGCCGGGGGTGTTGAGGCAGGAGCCACCATGTTCACAGGGGCTGGGGCCTTGCTGGGCTGCAGGGAGAGGAGAGCAGGGAGTCAGTCCATGGGGGCTGGGGTCAGGAAGGCCCAGGGCCGCTTGTGCTGGGTAGGACCAGATCAGGGAAGGGGCTGCATCTTTGCAGGGCAGGACGAAAGGCGCAATTCCTGGGGCCCGGCAGCCGGCACCAGGGAGTGGGCTGTGTTGGGATGTCTGTTCTTTCATTTAAAAACCAATTTCCCCTGTTGCCTGTCTACTGCGGAGCCCTGCCCGGGCTCGGGGAGGCTCTGTGTGGGGAGCCTCACCCATCTGGCACTCGTCCAGGTCCTGGTGGCAGGTGGGCCCCGAGTAGCCGGGCTGGCACAGGCACAGGGTGGAGCCTGTCAGGGGGTTGGTGCTGCACTGGGCTTCCCCATGGCACGGCTGGCTCAGACATATGTCCTCCAGGTGGCACAGGAGGCCTGCAGGGCCGGAGACGGTGAGGCTGGAGCCTTCCCGCTGTGCTCCCCGTGCTCCCCAGCGCTCCCCGAGTCTATCTGTATACCCCGCCCCCTTCCCTCACCCCACACCTGTGCGCCCAGGTGGGCAGAGGCAGGAGAAGGAGCCCACACGGTCAATGCAGGTGGCTCCCAGGGCGCAGGTGGCATCGGCGCAGTCGTCCAGGTTCTCCTCGCAGCCTGTGCCGCCCCAGCCGCTTACACACACACAGTGGAAGCCACCGGCCGAGTTCTGGCAGGTGCCCCCGTTTCTGCAGCGAGGGGGGCCCTGGGCCTCGCATTCGTCCACGTCTTGGGAGCAGTCCCAACCTGGAGAGGGTCGGGGAGGAGGCAAGGGCTGGAGCTGGGAGCCCTGGGAGGAGGAGAGGTCAGGCCCGCCTGTCCCGGCCAAGGTCGCTGTGGATCTGGCTCAGACAACTCACCTGTCCAGGTGTCTGGGCAGAGGCAGGTGTAGGTGCCCAGCCCATCCTGGCAAGTGCCCCCATTCTGGCAGTGGTGCTTCATACAGTCGTCTGGATTCACCTCACAGTCCAGGCCAGTAAAACCTGCCAGTTACAGGATTATTGTAGGGAGGGGACCCAAAGGAGATGACCCTCCTGCCCAGAGAGGGCGGCTGCAGGGAACCCGCTGAGGACGCACCTGGGGGGCAGAGGCACAGGTGAGAGCTGGCATCTCCCCCTGGCACCAGCTGGCAAGTGCCCCCATTCGGACAGCCCCCAGCAGGGCAGGGTCCTTTCTGCAGCGCACAGTGTGAACCCTCCTGGCCTGCAGGGCAGAGACACTGGAAGGAGCCCAGGACGTTATGGCAGGAGGTGCCTCTCGGGCAGGGGCCGGGGTCCAGGAAGCACTCGTTGACATCGCGCTCACAGGTGTGACCCTCGAAGCCTGGTGGGCAGTGGCACTGGATCTGGGGATAGGTGGTCAGGCACACGCCTCCATTGGTGCAAGGGCTGGCTGAGCAGAAGTCCCGGAGCTGGCAGTGCTCGCCTGCGGCAGAGGGCAGAGGGGGCTCGTGGGAGCACTGCAGTGTTCCGGCCCGTCTGAGATTGCTCTGCTTTTGCCCTGGCTGGTCCCTAATTCTGACGTTTCCCTCTGCTTCTCCCACGTGTCTTTGCCCTGTCCTCCCCGACCCCCAGTTTGGCCGTGCCTTGGAGGGCTGTATCGGAGCAGCCACATGTGCCCAGTGATGGGAGTGTTGTACACCGACCCTGCCTGGGAAAACCTGGAAGACTGGCAACTTTCTTGGGAGACAGAGGTGGAAGACACTGGCATCTGCAGGGAGGACGCTCAGCTGCACCTTGCTGGGCTACAGTGGTCCATGCCCTCGCGAGGGTGGGCCTGCCTCTCAATGAGGATCTCAATTCCTAATCTCTCTGTGAACAATGATGCGGAGACTCATTCCCAGCCATGTGAACAATGGCAACTGCATGTGCTTTGGGCCAGGTGCTGAGCTCAGCAAGCACTTCCTGAGCATCCTTCTCTCTCCTGCTCTCAGCAGCCTTCTTTTCTTTTCTTTTTTTTTTTTTTTTTGCTCTTTTTGAGATAAGGTCTCACTTTGCAGTTCAGGCTGGCCTTGAGCTCACTTTGTAGCCCAGGCTGGTCTCCAACTCGCGACAATCCTCCTGCCTCAGCTTCCCGAGGGCTGGGATTACAGGCGTGCCTCACCACACCTGGCCTTCAGTAGCCTTCTGAACGACTGCTTGCCTGCTGATGACTGAGGGCCCAGGCAACTTAAATACCCCGTACAGGGTCACGTAGCTGCCATAGTCAGTGCCAGAGTGGCATCAATCTGGTGGCTTCCCCAGAACCCCTACTCTCAGGAGCCAGGTTCCCTTCCGGGGATGCATACCCAGATCTCTCTCCACCCAGTCCCTCCAGCCCCACATACCTCCCCTACTGAGGTCTCTCCAGGGCCATCAGGGGCGCTCACCTCTTAAGGTGGCCTCAGAGGGCGGAGCCTGGAGGTCTGTGCTAAGAAAGGAACCCCGCAGCTACTGAGTTCAGGGGATATCCCCGGATGGTGCCCTAAAGGGCTCATGGCGTCTGTAGCTTGGAAATATTTGAACTAGTTTGGAACTATTTTGCCGTCTTAGCAAGGGATGTGGGTGACTGTCAGGCTTGATGGAGTGGGTCGCCTGCCCCAGGGTTAGCTGGTAAAGTCTTGAGGACTCAACTTCAAAAGGCTCATGGCTTCTTGGCGCAGGTTTGCTCCCTCCCAACCAACGCCTGGCCCCTGCGCCTGCAACACCCCGCTCTCCACCCAGCAGCACTCACCTGTCCACCCAGGCGTGCAGGAGCACTGGGGGCGGCCTGGGGCCTGCAGGTGGCAGCGGCCCTTTTGGGAGCAGAAGAAGGGAGGACAGGGGTCTTCGAGCTGGGTTTCACACCTCTTGCCAGTGAAGCCGGAGGGGCAGACGCAGAAGAAGCTGGGGGCCGGTGGAGAGGGGGCGCTGGGAGAGCTTGGGGGTGTGGGGAGCAGGGCCTGGCAGCCGCCCCCATTCTGGCAGAGCTGGGCACCCCAGCAGGGGTCAGGAAGCTGGCAGGTCTCACCCAGGAAGCCGGGGGCGCACCTGGGCAGGCAGGGGAGAGGCCGACTCAAGTCACTGTTGCCCCTTTGCCCACCTTCCCTGTTGCCTTCACTCATTTCCTTGCCTCCTCTTTTCTCCCCACACCCTGGCCTCGCCTCTCTCTGGTCTCGCACTTGCTCCAGGCACACTCACCGGCAGGCGCCGGGCCCCAGGCAGGTGCCTCCGTTGGCACAGGGTTCTGGGGAGCTCCCGCACAGCAGCCCTGGGGTGGGGAGGAGAGAGCACTGAAGGGGACCAGGGCCCCGAGCCGGCCTGTCCTGGGCCGGCCACACCCAGCTCAGGCCCACGCCCACCCGCTCGCGCTTGGGACCACCCTCTCCTTCACACCCCTGTCCCGTACCCAAGAGGCTCGGTGTCCCAGGCCTCTCAGTCACAACCCCCCACCCCCTTTCCTGTTTATTCTCTGGCCTCTGAAGTCCAGCCCCCAGCTCCATCCCCCGGAAGCCAGACAACAGGGAGTCAGGAGGGGGGCCCCGGGCTCCCAGGAGGTGAATGGCTGAGACATTGAAGGATTTCCTCCAGGAAGGGCTCAGCGCTGAGCCGGGGTGGGAACAGCTGGACCGGGAAGGGACTTGGCGGGCCCTTGACCTCCCCTGTCTCCATCTCCTGCTCCCCGGTGGTCGCCTCCTTCCCTGGCAGGTGTCCGGCTGTTCCCTCTTCCCTTCCCAGCCTGGCTGTGAGAACCCTCTGCCTCTTAGCTCCAGGGCCAAGTGGGCTCTTCCTGGCAGCGGGCACCCCCTTGCCCACCCTCCAGCGGTCACCACCCCTGGAGCCATGCCCGTGGCATTGGCCTGAGCCGCTCCTGTGGCCCTTGGCCCCACCTGTGCTGTTCCCATCAGGGGAGACTTTCACCCAGCGTGCCCTCAACGCCTGGGGCTAGGCCCGGCCGGCCCGGGACTCCTCTCAGGGGAGATGGCCCTACCTCGCCCACCCCACGTCTCACCTCTGGCCACGGCAAGTGGGAACGGCGGCGGCGGCGGCGGCAGCAGCAGCAGCAGCAGCAGCAGGGAAGGGGTCTGCATTCCAGAGCCCCCGCCGCAGCCCAGGCCCCCTCTCTCTCTTCAGGGAAGGACCCTCAGAGCTCCCTGAGGCAGGGCCGCCTCCTATGCTCCCACTGCCCCTTTTCCTCTTCCTCGGCCTGCTGCGGCCTCACGTCTGAGCTGTTTCCTGAGTCACACAATGTCCTGGACACCCTAGAGATGGGGAGGAGGGAGCAGAGGAACCCTGGGGGGATGAGGGAGGGGCCGCTGTCCCTGACAGCCCCTGGGGAAGTGGGGAAAGCAGGACCGTGTGGGTGTGGCGGGAGGGCAGGTGGCAGGCAGGGAGACTCCGCCCGGCCCTTGTTGTGGACATAGCTTCTGCTCTGCGTCCGTGGGAAGTGCACGGCGGCTGCCTGTGTGCTGCAAGAGGGGCAGGACCTAGGAAGGAGTGCGGGATGGCGAGGCATCGCCCGTTCCTCTTAATTCACCAGCTCTGTGCAGACGCTCCCCAGAGGACCTGCACCTTGTCTCCGTTTGAAACTACTCACTTAGACAGAGGAACCCCGGGGACTTTCGGGTCCCACTTTGCGTCTTGTTAGGATTTCCTTTTCTCCTTCTGGGAAATGAGTAAGATGCCGGGCTGGGTTTGGGAGAAATCTTTGCTTTCCAGGAAGAATGCACGACTGACATCAACGGGGAGGAACACAGGCGAAGCCGGGTGTGGGGGCGACACCTGTGCTCCCAGTGCAGGGAGGCAGGAGCATGAGGAGCGGAAATTCATCGTGAAGCCTGGGCTACATGGTGAGCTCAAGGGCAGCCTGGACTATGTGGGGAGTTATAGTTCCTTATATCTTTTAAAAAAATTTAAAAAAGAACACAGTCTATTCTAAATTCTACTCTACTCTGCATCTTTCTTTTTTTTTTCAACACAGGGTTTTGCTGTGCAGTTCAGGCTGGGCTTGAGCTCACTTGGTAGCCCAGGCTGGTCTCAAACTTACAACGATCCTCCTGCCTCAGCCTCCACCACGATTGCTGGGATTACAGGCGTGCGCCGCCTCGCCTGGCTGTACTGTAAATCTGAAATTCTACATTTTGCAGTGCGATTATCTGCAGCAAACATGAACTTTGGGTAGATTTTGCTCCATGCATCTCTACCTGTACCTCCTGCAGAGGACCCTGAGATGTAGGAAGGGAATGCCAGTAGAATAGAAAATTGGAGTAAATAAAATCACAAAGTGAAATTCGTTGTCTTGGAAAGTTTATCCACCCAAGTTGCCCAAACTGGGCTTGAACTCTCAATCCTCCTGCCAGCTGGGCATGGTGGTGCACGCCTATGATCCCAGCACTTGGGAGGCTGAGGCAGGAGGATCGTTGTGAGTTTGAGACCAGCCTGGGCTACAAAGTGAGCTCAAGACCAGCCTGAACTACATAGCGAGACCCTGTCTCAAAAAGACAAATAAATTGATCCTCCTACCATGACCTCTCAGAGGAGCTGGCATTACAGGTGTGTTCTACCATGCCTGGCTTCATTCTGCCTTCCTGAGTCAACCCAGGCCAGCTCTGCGGTCAGCCACCCTCAGAGTCCTCTAGTAGCCGGAGAGAAGAGAGTCCTCCAGAAGTATCTGGCGTGGCTGTGGGCGTACCCAGCAGGGATACATCATAGCTATAGTCTAGGGCACTGTGTGTACCTCCCCTGTCAAGAAATACAGATTTCACCAGCAAGTCCTCTTTCTTCTTGGGAACTTTTTATTTTGAAGTAATTTAACATTCACAGAAAATGAGTAAGAATACTAAAAAGAATTCCACTATATCCCCGGATGTCAGGTGTATCGATGGGTATCATTTGACCACGTTGGTCTCATCACTATTTTTCTATAAATGCATGTTAGTATTTTTTTCTGAACCATTTGAGAGTAAGTGCCCTTTTACCCCCACACTCATCAGCGTGAATTTCCAAAAAACAAGAACAATCTTTTACATAATATAGGACAATTATCAAAATCAGGAAAACTAGTGTAATACTGTGATCTCATCAACAGTGCATATTCAAAACTGACCAATTGTCCCCTAACATCCTTTATAACAATTTTATTTCTTGGGCCAAGATCTAATCTAGGATTGTGCAATATATTGCATTTAGTTAAGTCTTTGTAGTTCCCTTTAGATATGGGTATAGTTCCTTAGGCTTTGTCTTTCATTGTACTGACATTTTAAAAGAATGTCAATCAGTCATTTGTATAGACTGTTCCTGAATTTGGCTGTTTCTGACTTTTGGAGGGTGGTACTGGATACTGAACTCAGGGCCTTACATAGGCTAAACGTGCAACCTGTTACTAAACTGTATCGCCAGCATTTTCTTCAATTTTTAAAATTTGTTTTGGCTTTCTGAGACAGGGTCTCATTATGCAGTTCAGGCTGGTCTTGAACTCACTTGCTAGCCCAGGCTGGTCTTGAACTTGCAATGATCCTCCTGCCTCAGCCTCCCCACTGCTGGGATTACAGACATGCACTACCATGCCCAGCAACCAACATCATTCTTAACAGTTGCCCAGTGGTTCACCAGTGTTTGGTGAAGCCTAGTTCATTTAAAACAGTTGCCTATGGGGCGTGGTAGTGCACACCTGGGAGACAGAAACAGATCTGTCCTCACCAAAGTTTGAGGCCAGCCTGGGAGACATAGTGAATTCAAGCCTGGTCCAACTACGTGGTGAGACCCTGCCTCAAAAACTGAACCAAACCAAACCAAAACAAGTTTCCCATTGTAGCACATTTAAGTGATACAGTCATGAGAAGACCTGGGTGTGGAGGCCCACCTAGGGAACTCTCCTTGAAAGGAGAGCAATTGCCTCCGTTCTGGCTGAGCCCGGCCCTATTTCCATGTGTTGATATGTACAGAGCTGGCTGGGACTTTCCTTAGCCCTTCAGTTGTCTTTAAGCGATGCATATCTGTCCAGCCGAGGTGCTGGGGGTTGTCTTTGAACGTGGACCCGTGTTTCCCCAGGCCCGCACCCCCTGTTGTTCCCAAGAGTGAGCTCCTTGCTGTGGGCTTGTCAGCTGGGATCAAGCCTGGGAATAGAGGCTGTGACTTCCTGGGGCTTCAAAGATCATGCATCAGAACTGAAGCACCGACCCCAAAACATCAGATGCTATCTCCATTGTGTTATACAGGTTACTCTTTCCGCACATCCTTCTCTCTGCTTTTGCAGAGGTGATTTCAGGCCTCCTACCTGGCCCAGCTCAGGACACTTACCTACTTCCCACAGTTCTCACAGTCATTTACCCTCAAGCCACTCCCTTCTTCACAATGAGTAACTGGGTTCAGCCTTGGGTTGAGGCCTTTGTTCCGGATAGACATCATTGTGGCTGAACTTAGGACCCCTGGCTCCCCATAACTGCGAATATGCCTTAGTGTCTTTACTCTTGCCATGGGTTGCCCTGGAAGTGGTAGATTGGAATCAACTCACTAGAATTCCACTAACTTTTCATGGTATCACAAATATACACTTCCTGGGCCACGACGAGGACCGGAAAGGGCTCTGCAGATCTGGGTGGCAAGAACTGAACTCACCGTTTCTGCTGTCCTCACCCACTTTGGAAAAGGACTCAGGGGCAGAAGGCTGGAAGTTGAGTGACAGAGGAAATGGCGGTGGAGGCGGAGAAGTGGCCAGTTGAGGGGAACCAGGAGTGTGGGAGAGCAGAACCTGAGTTTAATGGCAGGGGTAGGGGGGAGTCCCGCCCACTTCCGCCTTGTTCTGCCTGAAACAAGACAGCGTGCACCCACTCAGCCTGTATCCACTGCTCCTGGGGCCCAGAGCGCCTCGAGGCCCCTGGGACATGACGGCCCAGGTGAGCACTGATTCCCCAAGAGCTTGCTGTCCTTCTTGATCGCTTCTCGGTGGTTGATACTGTTGAGGACGGGAGCGTGGTCACCACAGTGGTCCACAGCATGCCAGGGACAGAGAAGTGTCTCAGTCACTTCTCGTCGTTGGGACTCAGTGTCTGACACTAACAGATGTTGGCACTAAGGGAGGAGGGGTTTATTTCGGCTCCCGTTCTCAGTCCGTAGTCTGCCGGCTCCGAGGCAGGATGGCATCCGGAGGGCAGTAGCCGGGGAAGAGCTGCTCATGTCATTTCACCAGGAAGCAGAGGAGAGAAGAGAGGTTACCCTTCTGGGTCAACCCCCAGCAGCCACCTCTTCTGGCCGTACCTCAACTCCTAACAGCAAGTCAGCTGTAACCTCCGTAACCCAATCACCAGCCCCGCTTCTGCGAGCATGAGGCTCACTGGGAGACTGCGACGGTGCCCAAGCACAAAGAAGATGGACGACAGCCCATTGCAGGGCTGGGAATGCGTAGGCTGGACCTATCCCACTAAATTAGAATTGACTTGCACACTATGGATGAATGGAAGATCAGGGGACTGGGAATCCTTCTGCTCCCTCAGGCCTCTCTCTGCTGTCCTACTGGCCCCTTCCTCCCTGGTTTACACTGTGGGGTCCATAGCTCAAATCCTGGCTCTTTTCTTTTATCTTTCCCTAGATGATTTTATTTTGTTTCACGACTTCCTCCCTGATTTAAATACCAATGCAGATGACCATCTTTGTGCGATGACTCCCAGAAGACTCCCATCGTTCCTTGGAATTCCAGATTTCTACTGCAAATGGCTGACAGGTGCCTCACATTCAACATGTCCAGGGCTGACCAGATCTTCCCTGTCAACCCTCTTCCTCCGGATAGAGTTGGGGTGGGCAATGCTATTTTTTCAGCTGTTTAGGCCCCAATCTTTGGAGACATTGACGTCTCCTTTCTTTTCCTCCTACTCCATACCCAACCTAGTTCAAATTCTATTGGCTTTACCTTGAAAATATCTCCACATTCATGTCTGATGTCTCCTAACTTCTTTTCTTTGCTGTTGTCCTTGCTCTCTGTGATGGTTTCTCTGCACAGCAGTCAGAATAAGCCTATTAGAAATGAGTTAGATCAGGTAATTCCTACTCTTAAAACTCTCCAATGACTTCTCCATTCATTCAAAGTAAAGCTACCTTCCTTGCAAAGCCCCTGCATGTCTTTCCCACCCTTCCCTGTCCCATTTACCTGTCTGAGCTCCCGCCAGTCAGTCCACTCATTCATTTGTTGTGCCACATTGGCCTCCTCGCACGAGCGCATGCGTGTGTGTTTGTGTGCTACCGAGGGTTGAACTTAGGCCCTTGTGCATGGATAATTTTCTAGAATGACACAAAATGAGACTGAATCAAGGGGGAGAAAAGAAAATCTGAATACAACTATAAGAAGTAAAAAGCCAGGCGTGGTGGCACATGCCTGTAATCCCAACACTCAGTAGGCTGAGGCAGGAGGATCGTTGCAAGTTCGAGATCAGCCTGGGCTACAAAGTGAGCTCAAAGGCCAGCCTGAACTGCATAGCGAGACCCTGTCTCAAAAAAAAAAAAAAAAAAAGGAGATATGAAGTTATAAATCAACATGCAAAAATAAACTATTTCAATACACTGTATTGTTAGAATAAAGGACAAAACTCACACATAATATCGATTAACATGGGAAAGATGATGTTATGGTTTGTGCCTGCATGTCCCTCCAAATCCTCATGCAGTCACGGGGCAGCTTCTAGAATTTTCATTCATGATTGTGAGTGCTACATTGACTGGGGGGGATAGTTTGTGTATGTAAGGGAGAGGAAGAGACTGCTGGCTGCCACTCCTCCCTTTTGTGCTTGTTGCTTTGCTGTTCCACTGCTATGAACTGTAGCCCTCTGCCATGTGCCACTCTGCCTCGGAACCAGCCAAGTATGGACTGAAACCTCCACAAACTGTAAGCTGAATAAAACTTGGCTTCTTTAATTCTGGGCTTCAGGTATTTTGTCTCAGCAATGAGAAAAAGGTAACCAATACAGGTATCTATAAACCATACAGGCAGAATACAAAAAAACCAATGTTAATAAATCAATAATGTACCTTAGTAATGATACATTACTAAGTAATGAACCATCTGAGAAAGAAATCAGGAAAACAGTTCCATTCACAGTGGCTCCCCAAACAACCTAAGAATCCAGCTCTTAGGAGGTGACAGGCATTCATGATGCAAACTACAGAATGATGAAGAAATAAATTGGAGAAGGCGCCCCAAGATAGACTCCCATGTTCACAGGTCAGCGAGTCAGTGCTGCCAAAGTGGCTGTATCACCAGCAGTGATCTACAGATTCACTGCAGCCCTCATCAAAATTCTAATGACATTCTTCACAGAACTAGGAAAAAACCCCAAAATTCATAGGAAAACACAAAAGACCCAGCATAGCCAAAAGCAGTCCTGAGTAAAAAGAGCAAGGGCGGAGTCATCACCATATCTGATTTTAAATTATACTAAGGGCTTGAAAATAGTACACAGATCAATGCAACAGAAGACACAGTGACAAGCCAGTGCAGCTGCAACTCTCTGATTATTGATAAAGAAGCCAAAAGCGTATATTGGAGAAAGGACGGCTTCCCTAGCAAATAATGCTGGGAAAACTGCCCTGTGTAGAAAATTGACACTAGACCCCCTCTCTCACCCCATACAAAAAAGAATCCAAAATGGATAAGAAAAGCTAGGGATAAGGCCAGAAACTTTGACACTGGCGGAAGAAAGTATAGGGGAGACACTTGAAGCCTTAGACTGAGGCGCAGACTTCCTGAATAGGACTCCAGTAGCACAGGAAATAACATCAAGGATCAACAAATAGTCCTCCCTCAAATTAAAAAGCTTCTGCACAGCAAGAGAAATACTAGCAGAGTGAAGAGAAACGGGGAAAACCTTTGGCAGCTACCCTTCTGACAGGATTGACATCTAAACTGTATGAAGAACTCAAAAAACTTAACACCAAAAGTCAAAGAACCTAGTCAATAAATGGGCAAATGAAGCAAACAGTAGCTTCTCAGAAGAAGTACAAATGGCCAATGAGCATATGAGAAAATGTTCAACATCCTTAGCTACTAGAGAAATACAGCACAGAAGTACATTGAGATTCCATCTCACTCCCGCCAGAACGGCTATCAAGAATACAAAAAAACAGTGTTGTTGAGGATGTAGAGGAAGAAGAACCCTTTTTGCATTGCTGGTGGGAATGTAAATTAGTATAACTCCTGTGGCAATTAGTATGGTGGTTCCCCAAAAAGTAAAAATAGAACCATCATATCACCCAGCTATACCACTCCTTGGCTTATACTCCAGCGAATTAAAATCAGCATACTACAGGGATACATAGTACCTATCCACTAGGGCGCAACTAATAAGGTGTGGAACCAGCCTCAGTGCCCAGCAACAGGTGAGTGGATAACAAAATTGTGATCTATACACACAGTAAGTATTTACTAATTAGCCATAAGGAATAATGACTAGTGGACTGATAACTGGTGCTCAACTTACAACCCCCAGCAGAACTGAGTAAGCCTGGTGCTGGGTGTGGGAGGCCACCTGGGGATTGTTGCCAGCATCGTAAGAGGCAGAACTGGAGAAGGAAAAGTTAAGGCTGGGAGTTGAGAGAGGCTGTCTGAGATGGTGGAAGCTGTTGATTGTTTTGGAGGAGCTCGTCGTGCTGGCTTTCCTAATGAACCTGGCCCGTTTTCATCCTCGGAGGAGCTCGGGACCTCCTTGGCACTGAGAATGGCTTAGGTTCACCTTGCAGGAGCTCTGGACCTCACTTTGAGTGTTGTTTCCTGGCCCCAGAGGAGAGGATGATGCACTGCCGGTCTCCTGGAGAAGCTTGCTGCCTTGGCTTCTCTGATGGGAACTCGGCCCTCTTGATCATCAGAGGAGCTCAGGACCTCTCTGTTGCTGAGGATGGCTGTGTACCTTTCGGGGGAGCTCTGGTTCTTCTGAGTGTTGCTTCCTGGCCCCAGTGCAGATCCCCCAGCCTGCTAGCACAGATCCTTCATCCCGCTGGCACAGACTTTCTAGCTTCCACCACTAACCTTTGGGCCTTCCTAGCACAGATCCGTGAAACAGGCCTACCAGTGATGTGGGCTCTGGGCCTCCAGTTGGATCTCTGGGAGGCTTTGTTTCGGGCTGTAGGTATTCAGCTGGGCTTATGTAGGACCTTGTCACTTGTCACAGGATCCAGGCCCTCAGCTGCATTCCTTGGTCTTAGTGTGTGGACAGATTTCCTGCACTCTCTTGTATATAGTTCTTTGGGTGACTATTATAAATGATCATATAAAATATGTGTCCTGTATTATATTGTTCCCCTTGCACAAATAAGCCCCAAACCAACACATTGACAATCATGCCATCTTCAGGGAAATGGGTGGAACTGGAGACCGTCATGTTAAGTGAAATAAGCCAAACTGAGAAAAGACAAGTACCAGCTTTGTCCTAATATGTGGAATCTAAAAAGGACATGGAATTAGAAGGGAAACCATTTTTTTTTTGGAGACATCGTCTCCTTTGTAGTCCATGCTGGCCCTGAACTCACTATGTAGCCCAGGCTGGCCTCCAACTCACAGTGATCCTCCTGCCTCAGCCTCTCAAGTGCTAGGATTACAGCATGTACTGCCATGTCTGGGACACTATTACTGGACAAGAAGAAAGTAATAACAGGGAGGGGGTGAGGGCATAAGAGAAAGTACCGGAGGATGGTTATGATCAAACTATGTTACATACATGTATGAAAATATCACATTGAAACCTAATATTTTATAAAATTAATAGGCATTAATAACATCTATTTAAAATAAATAAAAATACATAGGCAAAACCCTATCCATGACAAAAACACTCAAAAATTATAGATAGGGGGCGCATATGCAATTTGAGGAAGAGCTTTTTTTTTGGTTTGTTGAGACAGCATCTTGTTATGTAGTTCAGGCTGGTCTTGTACTCACTGTATAGCCCAGGCTGGTCTTGTACTCGTGGCAATCCTCCTGCCTCAGCCTCCCGAGCGCTGGCACTGCAGGTGTGCACCACCACACTCAGCAGGAAGAGCATTTTTGAAAAACATACAACTAATATTATGCTGAAGGGTGAAAGACTTAATGTTTTCTCCCTAAAAAGGGGAATGGAATCCTATTCAGCACTGTAGTGGAAATTCTAGACACTGTAATTAGGCAAGAGAAAGAAACAAAAGACATCCAAACTGCAATGGAAGATAAACAGAACTAAAAGGAATGACTTCAGATGACATGAGTTTATATGCAGACAATTCCAAGCCAGTCCCTATAAATACCACTAAAGCTAATACACAGGTTTGGCAAGGTCAGTCAATACACAAGGTCAATCAATACAGTGATACGAAGATCAATATACAAAATTCAAGTGTATTTCTATGTTCTCACCATTAAATATTTAAAGAAATGAGCCAGGGGTGGTGTTGAACACCTGTAATCCTAGCACTCAGGAGGCTGAAGCAGAAGGATGGTTGTGAGTTTGAGGCCAGCCTGGACTACAAAGTGAGCTCAAGGCCAGCCTGAACTGCATAGAGAGACACTGTCTCAAAAAGAAAAATTTTTAAAAATGAGAGTAAAGAATTCCATTCCAATATTACCAAGAAGACAGTAAGTGAAGTGACGAGCACCCAAAAGCAGTGAGGAAGAAGAGGTGGAAGTAGACATTGTGGTACGAGGTGCCAGAAAGGGAACTGTGGGCTGAAGGGAACTGGAAGCTGAGATTTCAGATCTTCTTGGTCAACCTGGTCCATCCCCACACTGGCTGCCATGCTTGTGTGTCTCAGGACATTGCCCTCCAGCATTTCCATTCAGCATCCCTCAGTCCCAAGGGTTCCATCAGGAAGAGTCAGTGCCTCTTAACACCCAGCATGGAGTGGGAGAATTGGCCAAGACTTTATTATTATTATTATTTTTTCCGGTACCGGGGATCGAACTCAGGACCTTGCACTTGCCAGGCAAGCGCTTATGCCACTGAGCTGTACCCCCAGCCCCCTGGCCAAGACTTTAAAGAGGCAGCATTGGAACCATGAGTGGGAAAACACTGACTATATAGTGACTATAGAAAACTCACTGTATAGTCAAGGCGGGCCTGGAACTTGTGGCAATCCTCTTGCCTCAGCTTCCAGGGTGCTGGAATTATAGGTGTAATTCCTGCCACTGTGCTGGGCTTCCATTCGATTATCATTCAAAACCGATCAGATGGGAGATGGTTTGTTTCCGGAGGGGCTGCTGTTCGTCTTGGAGCACTGTACTACTATAGCTTGGGAATGTCTAATGGGATCGGAGCTCTGGGAAAGTCGATAGCGTGGCCTCAGTACGCGAAAGGTACAATACTTTCTACCTGTATGTGCTCCGCAGGAAGTGCTGTTCTCATGAACTGCGTGAGGGAGGTTCTCCGGTGAGAACTGGTGCAGCCTTTGCAGGTGTGGTTGGAGCCGGAATGCTGGTAAGGTCCCGAGCATAGGAACAGAGCGCAGGCCTAAATCATCCGGCTTGCTACCTTCTGGGAGGTGGGTGCGTGTGGCTCTTCTGACCAGAGACGACGCTGTGGGAGGCCTCTCCCTGAGGCATGTGTGCACCCAGTGGGGAGTTTCTGAACACGGCAGTGCCCCTGCGTGTGGGGCTGGGTGGTGTCTTCCTGTTCTCATTGGATTTAAATTTCTTCCACCTAACACTGTGGTTGGTGCCGTTCCATACTCAGTGGCGGCAACCGTAAGTGGTGGATTAGTTCTTTTCACTGAGTTCCATCTGAATGGTGCTCAGACAGTAATCAAACATGCAGAAAGGACACCGATATGCACAGTTCAAAAGTATGATTACAGCAATTTGGTGTGGGGAAATGCACTTATGCAAATACATGAAATACACGTATGCAAGTTTCAAGTATTCTAGTGGCTGGAGGAGATGGAAAGAAGTCAAGTGACAGTACCTGGCTTTTGCTGCACTGATGTCTTTCTTGTTTAATAGGGCGGGTGCTTGTTACATAGTTTGTGCAAGCATCTTTCATTGAGGTTTACAAGAACATACCAACATGTTTAAAATGCTCCCATAGCCAGATGAGGTCATGCACACCTGTAATCCCAGCACTCGGGAGGCTGAGGCAGGAGGATTGCTGTGAGTTGAAGGTCAGCCTGAGCTACATAGCAAGACTCTGTCACAAACAAACAAACAAACAAACACCAAAAAGGCTTCATTAGGCTTTATTAAAGAAATTAATAGAAAATCTTACTAAAAGCAGCCCTTGCCTCTGCAGTTAGACTCGAGTGATTTAAAAAGACAAAGGTAAAGAGAGAGAAACTAGACCCGACAAAATGCCGGGTAATGCAATTAATGGAGAGTTCATCAGGAGGCGTCAACAGACAGAGTACAGACGAAGCCAGAAGCACAGAGACGGGGGTAACCAGGCCCTCACCCACTGCCAATAAAATGCAAAGGAGACAAGTGTGGCCACTTAAAAACTCTTAGTATATAAGAAGACACACACCCGTCCATTTATACACATGTGTGCGTTCTCTCTCTAGGGGCACTATGTCATTGCACTAGGAACACATATATCCCCTTTACTTAGCCATCTACTCTAAAACGCCTTTCTCTAAGGCCCCACCCACTTATCCATCACGAAAGGGCAGGAGGGAATCAAGTGACCCGGAGGAATGTAGGCGCAGGTGCCCGCGTTCGGGCTGAAGCAGCCAGAGAGCCAATCCGACTGTGACAAATTCCAGGTGCCCACATCGGGGAGGAGCCACCGGTCTTAGAGAAAGGAGCCAGGCTTAAGGGCTCGGGGCAGCCACTGCGCGGTGCTCCCTGCTCTTCTGGGTAGCTGTCAACTCCTTCCCTTTTTCAAATAAACCATCTTCCTTCACTTTATTTTTTTTTTTTTAAGCTTTTTTTTTTTTTTTTTGGCGGTACTGGGGATCGAACTCAGGACCCTGCGCTTGCTAGGCAAGTGCTTATTCCACTGAGCTATATCCCCAGCCCTCATCTTCCTTCACTTTAAACTTCGCTCCTTTAATTCATGCCTGGGGCTGAGTGTACAGTCCTGGGGAGCTGCTGGTTTCGGCTGAGCAGCGGGGTGAACTCCTGGCGCGGGACAACTCTCATGTTTGAGCAATTTAAAAGCACTTTAATAAATGTGAAAACTAATTTTATGACAGGAAAATGTAAGTGTTTTATTTATTTTTGAGTGGATTAGATTAAGTGAAAATTAACAAATTTGCGTTTGCCTGATTTTTTTTTTTGGACACAGCCTATTGTAATGTTATAAGTGATGTAAAAGTTTGGGTGTCGAAACCAGAAAGAAACAGTAGGTCACTCAAATCTTTTATTTTTTTCAACACTTAGGACTTAGAATTTCGTGGTTGAAGGTTAGATGAGCCTCTGGACCCTCATTTCATACCATACTCAAAATTAAATCAAAATTTGCCATAGACCTAAATGTAAGAGCTAAAATTATAAAGCTATTAGAAGAAAATCCAAGAGTAAGTAATCATGCTCAAGGGATAGACAATGGTTTCTTTTCTTTTTTTCTTTTAAAGGATCTCACTTTGTAGTTCAGGCTGGCCTCGAATTCACTATATAGTCAAGGCTGGCCTGGAACTTGTGGCAATCTCCTGCCTCAGCTTCCAGGGTCCTGGAATTACAGGTGTAATCCCTGGCACCATGCTGGGCTTCCATTTGATTATTCTTCATATCTTCTTTCTTTCTTTCT
>PVLD010014910.1:36010-50774 GCA_004027595.1 Dinomys branickii
AGAGAGAGAAGGAAGGAGGGAGAGACAGACAGACAGAGGGAGAGGGAGAGAGAGAGAGAGAGAGAGAGAGAGAGAGAGAGAGAGAGGCATCAGGGAGAGGGATTTACCCTTCCTGGTGCCCCACCTCCTTGGACCAGGCCCCACTTTGTGACAGCACCACGGGCTGGGGTGCTCATCAGTGGATAAACACTGATGAATGCTGAACCCTCCGGGCCCCGCGCCTACCACACACCTGAGACATCCCAGAGCTAAACCATAATACTCGCCGTCTCTTAGGGTGTGCAAGCCTGGTAAACAGATCCGTTCAGAGAAAAAAATGACGAATCAGAAAGGTGCTTCAAGACCCCCTAGTGAGACGTGGGAGAGGGCTGAGGTGCTGCCGGAGCTGAGGGCGCTCAGAGGGCTCCACACCCGTCATCCGTTATGCCGTGCTGCTTCTGTCTACTTCTGTATATGCTTGAAACCCCTCACAATGGCATTAACGATAAAGCCGTCCAGTAGAATGACATCAGTTGATAATGTCATTTGAATGCTAAAAAATGGACTTGTACTGAGGCACCATGTAGAAATCCCGCTAGTACGTTTTAAACCTGCCTGCCTGTGAGGGCTCCGTGGGGAGCTGTTGGGGATCTCTGCGCCCAGAGCACCCCGTGGGCAGTTAAATCAGAATCTCTGCCTTAGCTCTGCAGAATCTCCGCGTTAACAGCAGTCCTCAAGGTGTGATCTGCAGACTGGCAGCACGGACTTCGCTTGCGAGCCTGGTGAAGGGCAGAATCTGAGGCCAGGCTCAGACTGGCTGGGTGAGAAACCCTGGGATGGGAGCCCAGTAATCCGTGTGCTGGGAAATTCTGTGGATGTGATCCTCATTCAGGACTGGGAACAACCGCCCTTCCCGAGTCACTTTTCTCTCGAGAGCTGGGTCACACTGACCCCTGGCGACGCCTCAGGTGTGCGGCACCCGATCTTAACTCGAGAAAGACCTTTCCCCAGTTTCTGCTGCTGTACCAGGAAAGCTCTTCTCCGGGCACCTCTCACAGCATCCTCTCCCTTTCTTCAGGGTTCTGGGTAGCAATGCGAATCCTTACTCAGGGACCAAGACGTGACCCCTGGCTGGTACCTTATGTACTTAAATGCCGTAGCACTGTGATCCTCTGATTGCCCAACGGCAGCGGCTACAAGTGTCTCCCTGGTGAGAAGAGCTGCTGAGTTGTCCCTCAGCTGCAGTACGGACCTCTCGCTAGGGTCGAGCTATCTTCAAGGCAGAAGGACATCTGTGGGTAACCAGGGCCCGGGTGCTGCAAAATCAGGCTGTTCTGTTAGAAGGGATGTACAGCCCAGAATTACTCTTTCTCCTGGATTAAAAATTCCACACAGAGAGAAATTGGGCTTTGTTTTGCAGTGAAAGCTGTAAGAAATCCTGAAACATTTTCATTTTGTTGGAGGAAAAGTAGTTTTGTTTAGACTTCCAGCTTTGCGGGATCTCAGGGTGCAGATTTAGGGAAGGAAATGGGTGAGATGTAAAGAAAGAAGAGAGAATATTTTTGGCTAAGAGAGATTTTGAATGGTGAGGCTTTGCTGGAAGGCTGCGGTAAGTTACAGGAGGTTTGCAGGGAGGTGAAGACAGTGAAAGGAAATACGTGTGTGCAGTGAAGTCTGGACTCAAAAGAGCAGGCCAAAGAGTGAAGCCAGGGTGGCGAACCAAACTCTGGAGTAGTTTCTCTAACGCTCTGACTGAGAGAACAGAGGGGCTCAGCCTCGGAGGTATCTCAGGGTATTCCCGTAACCCAACCTGTCTATCATTTTAGTCCTAAATTTTCATCTCTCTTTGCTTTCATTGCTTCAATTAACTGACACAATTTTATGCTTATTTAATAAAGTACATGGAAATTTCCTGCTCCCTGACTGGCTACAGGCTGCTGTGGTGAATTAACTGACGGTCAGCCTAAGTGGGAATGCCCTGCTGCAGTGAGTGAGCGTGGTGTCCCCAACAGCACAAAAGGAGACCCAGAGCGGAAGAGTAGGTGCTGCTCCTGGAGAAGGCTGCTGTGGCTGGTTTTCCTGATAGACATTCGGCTGTTCTTATCGTGTTCGGAGCTTGGGTTCTCGCTGCTGTTGCTGGGATGGCTGTTGTTCTCTTTGGTGGAGTCCTGGTCTTCCCCTTGAGGGTAGCTTCCTGGCTCCAGTGCAGACCCCTCAGCCTCCTGGCACAGATCTTTCATCCCGCCAGAGCAGAATTTTAGCTTCCACCACTGGCCTTTGGGCCTTCCCAGGGCAGGTCTTTGATACGGACTTGCATGAGCCATCACCGTGGGCTCTAGGCCTTGGGCTGGACTAGTGCAGGACATCGCTGTGGGGTCCAGGCCCTCAGCTGGGTTCTTCCGGTCTCTAGCACACGGTCAGATCTCTTGCACTCATCTGCATTTGACTTCTTGGGTGAATCTTAAAAAATAATCCTATATGCCGGGCGTGGTGGCACATGCCTGTAATCCTAGCCCTTGGGAGGCTGAGGCAGAAGGATCATTGTGAATTTGAGACCAGCCTGGGCTACAAAGTGAGCTCAAGGCCAGCCTGAACTGCACAGCGAGACCATGTCTCAAAAAAAAAAAAAGCAAAAAACAAACAAACAAAAAATAAAATAATCCTGTAAATTTGCATCCTGTGTTAAATCTATTCTTTTGCAAACCACTGACTGCCACAGTTGCTAGGCTGGAATCGCTTCTCTGCCATAGGCGCGCTTTCCCATGGGCGCAAATCTGTTGGTCCCCATCTGTGGGGAGTCTGTGTCAGGCAAATCTCTCTCCACTCACATGGGGCGCTTGTCTCTTAATGAGGGTTCCGTAGCAGCCTGGCTCCACCTCATTCTGGCCTTTTGTGTAGTAAAGGGCTGGTTTCCTGGCTTGAAGAGCTCACCAGAGGGCGGTGTGCGTACTCTGACATCTGGAGTGGCACCGCCACATGGTGGTGGAATCTGTGCACTAGGTCCCTGCTGCAGCGTCCAGTCGCCTCCTGTGGTATTTTAGTCTCTGCCACGCCCCTGCGTGTGATGTCGGAGAGGAGGCAGCAGCACTTGGGCAGGGACTGTGGCACTGTCCGGGCGTGGTGAGTGTCCCTGCCACTGGAGGTGCCCCCGAGACGTGGCAGGACGCGCACATGGAGCGGGAACAGGTTTCAGGGCTGAAGCTGGACAGCCAAGGGCTAAGATGATTTGCAGTTTCCTGGGGCTCAGTTCCTCAGTCTTTGTAAACAAAGTCGTGCTTGCTGCCAGGCACAGCTGGACATGGGCGCGGCCGTGGACGAGGGCACCTTGCTCGCCCGCCCAGGGCAACTGCCCACACACAGTTTTTGGGATCACTCCCTCGATCTGCCTGAACCTCTAGTCAAGTGTGAAGGTGTCATTTTATCTTCTTACTTAGGTACTGGGAGTTGAACTCAGGACGCTGTGCTTGCCAGGCAGGTGCTGTGCTGCTGAGCCATATCCCTGGCCCATTAACCGAAAGGTGACCTTTTAGAGGCGAAGGGCACACGGTGGAAATTCTCAGCAGGTTTCCTTGGTGCCTCTTTGGGATCCTTCTCCAACACTCATGGCAGCGAGTGGGGTGAGAAGGGCAGGGCGGACCGACCTGCAGGAGAGCGAGGAAGGAGAGTCTCGCAAAGGGAACTGAGGCTACTCCCTGCCCACGGGACCCAGTTCCCGCGGGTGCCAGTGAAGCGGGCGTGGTGAGTGAGGAGGAGCTGTGGGAGCAGGGGAACTGCAGGCGGGGTGAGGCCATGGGCAGGGGACACCTACATAGTAAAGGGCCCCACGGTCTGAAGCCAGGATGCGGGAAGCACCTGGGAGAGGACAGAGTTCACCAAGGGCACCAAGCACAGGTGCTGTCCTGGTCCCGCTGAAAGCAGGGAGCACATTCTTCCTACCCACCCACTCTCCCGAGCTGGGTAACTGACCACCCATCATCATGCAAGCCAGGGCGCCTTTGCCATGGCCTCTCCAAGAATAAACTAGATGAGAAAATAAAATTACTGGGGTCACCACAGAGGGACAGAGGATCAACAAGTGCCTGGGCCCTTAGCCTATCACTTATAAAAGTCTGGCATCTGTTTTCTTCCGCAAAGGTAGTCACGGATTTGAAACTGCTTTTGCTAAAACACAAAACCAAACCACAGTGACAGTTTGCTTGGGCCTACTGATGCCATGTGGGTAACTAGAAACAGATCAAAGTTTGCGGCCATCTCTGCCCTCATCCTACATTAGTCTTATTTATTTATTTTTGGTCTTCTTTTAAGGCAGGGTTTTGTTATGCAGGTCAGGCTGGCTTTGAGCTCACCTTGTAGCCCAGGCTGGTCTCGAACTAGTAACCATCCTCCTGTCTCAGCCTCCTGAGTGTTGGGATTATAGGAGTGTGCCACCACGCCCAGCTTTTATTTTAAAGAGAATAAAAAATAATAAAAAAATTAGAAATGATATAGAATTTCAAAAAAAAGGATGATAGGAATTCAGCAATGGTTGTTATATTTCATATTGTTGTCTTCAAAGTAGTTGTTCAGATTACTAGATATAAGCATGCAAAATTGGTTAAAAATATTAAGGCCTGTAATCCTAGCACTTGGGAGGCTGAGACAGGAGGATTGCTGCGAGTTCGAGGCTAGTCTGCGCTACAAAGAAGTTCAAGGCCAGCCTGAATTGCATAGTGAGACCCTGTGTCAAGACCAAAAAAAAAAAAAAGCCTTAACTGTTCCTTTCAATAAACCAATAAAAATTTAGTAGTGCAATTATTTTAGCTATCTGTGTGTTTTTGCCCTTCCTTCTTTCTTTTCTCCTTTCCCTCATCCCAGTTGTTCTTTCCTTTTGAGCAGTTTCTTTCTCTTTCACAGTATCTATTGTACCTTTCAGATTTTATTTACTCTTTCAGATTCTTACACTAGGGAGACAACATGATTTTGTTTTTTTCTTTAGACAGGGTCTCACTATGTAGTTCAGGCTCGCTTTGAACTTGCTATGTAGCCTGGGCTGGCCTTGAACTCGAGGTGGTCCTCCTTGCCTCAGTCTCTGGAGTTCTGGGACAATAGTCGTGTGCCACGGTTCAGATCCCTGCTGAGCTCTGCGTGGAGGCTGGTCTATCTGAAACTAGTGCTCGATGGTTTACTAGCCCTAAACCTACCTAGATGGTCTCTTCACCTTCAGGTCTGAAGACCCCAACATAAGAGACTAGAGGACACCAGCTCCCAGCCTTCACCGAGCCCGCCAACTCCTTCAGCCCGCTTTGCTCCCGCAGAGCCTCTGCGAAGCTGGCGCTGCTCCATCCCGGCAGGGGCAGGGTTCTGTGCAAACAGGGCTACTTCTGAACCCTAGAATTTCCATGGAGCTGCCAGAACAGAGATAACGATCACCCCGAAGGTGACCCTCAAGCCAGCCTTCACCTCCTCCTCCAAGCTGAAGTTCATTCCTTCTGCCTGTAAGTTTGTGCCATTGCCTCGTCTTAAATTTCCATGATTGTCCATGTTAGATCTCATTCCTGGTGCCTGAGTTGGCTGCGGTGAGTGTTTAGGGAAGGCGGTGTGTCCCACGATCGAGTAGACTTTGGGCAGTCACATGCTGGGCAGCCTGGCCGGCTGCCGCTGGCTTTCCAGTGATGTGGTGCAGGGAGCTCAGAGCGATGTACCTTGAAAATTCCTCATTTCTGTGTTCTTGTTGTATTGATTCCCTTTTACATTTTTTAAATGAAAAGTTCTTTTAAAACATCTACCTCTGTTGTACAGCATAGTATCTATCCTCTGAGGCAGGAGGATGGCCGCAGGTTCAAGGCCAGCCTGGGCTACAGAGCAACATCCGGTCTCAAAATGAAACCAACAAACAAAACAGCATGGGAGTCTCTCTTGCACTGTGTACTTAAAAATGGGCTGCTAAGGGCAGATCTCATAGTGAAGGTTCAAACACCACACACACACACGCACACACACAGCATCACACTAAAACTCCTGAGACACCCAGGGTTCTCTGAAGTAAAGGGTTAGAGAGCCACTGCATGTGCCAGCAAGATAAGGAACAGGTCCTGGGGGGAATTTTGCAACAGAGGGTAGAGGGCAGTTAGAAAACAGCCTTTGGGCCAGAGCGCTGTTACAGTGACAGTTCAGGGGAGGGAGGTAGAAACCGTTCTGTGGGACCTGCACTGGCTATCGGGGAGATGGGAGCCTGGGAGGAGAGGACAGGCCGGGAGAGCGGCCCACGCTCTGACTGCTTGGGGTAATCGGAGGGGTCACCCTGCAGCAGGAGGGGTGGAGGCTGAGGTTACACCTAGGGGATTTTAAGTCAAGGTTGCAATGCACATTCCAGAGCGCATGTTGGAGTCATCTGTGGAAAGGCTGTGAGCAGTCCTTTGCTGGTTTGGGCCTTTGCTTTTTGTTTGTTAGTGTGTAGTCAGTGCCTGTGTGCAGTGACAGGTCCCGAGACAGAAAAACCAGAGAGCGATAGTTATAGGATCTGGGGCTGCAGCCTCTGGGACCGAAGCCTCCCTTACCCTCTTCCTCAGCCTTTTATTCAGATACAAACAGAAAGCAGCAGCAGGGCAAATGGGAGGAATCACTAACAGGATTAGCGGGGACGACAGCTTATCACAGGAATGAGGCCTGCCTTAGTGCGCCATCCTGTTAACATTCCTGCAAGGCATCTAGTGCTGCCCCGGCGGCTTTCCACAGGGACGCAGGGCCCGCTGCCATTTCCTTTTACACTAATGCTTTTGCTAGACCCCCTCCAGAATCAGACAGTCACACAGCTGGGTCAGGCCCGAAGTCGATAGGTAATACATTGAAAGATAGACTACAGAATGTCCTTCTGCACAGTTTTATTTTGAGACAGGGTCTCACTGTGTGGCCCAGGCTGGCCTTGAGCTCCCTGAGATCCTCCTGCCTCAGCCTCCTAAGTGCTGGGGTTACAGACGTCAGCTGATGAATGTCCCTATTTCTTCTTTCCCCTACCCCTGGCCTTCGTAATAAGTTTAGACCAGCTCAGGATTTGTCTTTCATTAAAGGAGAGTTCGGGGAGGGTAACATGTGACATAGGTGGTGGCGGCAGTCTCACGGTTGTATCCTGACGTCTAACATGATCAAGTTGTGGGTGGCTTTGTAGTTGGGTAGTCAAGCCTCAACAGAGTGGGTCAGGCTAACTAACTGCTAACTAGCATAAAACACCTCTACTTAGTGAGTAAACCGATGGGACATGGAGGCTGCTCCTCCTGTGGTCTCAGACGACAGTGGCCACAATGGATGGGGCTGCCGGGCAAAGCCCGGGTGAACAAGTAGAAGCCGTCCATCCCACCTGCCCTGGACACTGCCTGCCGCGCCAGGAGCTGCCCTGCCCCCTGGGGACTCAGCCAGGGAGGCGGTGAGACAGGTGGAAGCAGGGCTCATCCAGCGCCCGGGGGAGGGTGGGCTGCGGCTTCGGCCTGCAGACACCCGGGCTGTGCTCCGGGGGACAGAGCGCACCCTCCACCCGGTCCTCTGCGGGGACCGCTGCCCTCCCGCACCCACCCCCTGCGTTGGCCACTGGTGGGTGCATCCTCGCAGGGGGCGGGGCATGACCTGCCAGAGGCAGAGGAGGATAAGGGTGAGGATTCTCCTTAGCGCCCCTCATTCACTTGGCTCACGGCCCCCAACTTTGGTTTTTGGTGTTGGTTACTGTCTGTCTGTCTCCTCTCCCAGCCATTCCCCCCGCCATTCCTTCTCCTGCTTTGTTACCGAGATACAACCCTTGTGGGCGGATCCCACCGAGCCCGCGGCGGCGGTTTCTCATCTGTTGTCTCACGAGCTGGGGGCGGGGCGCAGTGGGGGGACTTGCGGCGGAAGCGCCCTGTGGGGAGAACTGTCCGAAGCACAGGGTCAGCTTTATTGATCACCTGAGAGGGCCAGGTCTGGTTTATCCGGATCTCAGTTCTGGTTTTGCGAGGTGGCCCTGGGACAAGTTCTTATTGCTTCCTGTGGTCTCCAGGAGATGGATGTTTCTGCCTGGGCAGCCTCGGTTTTGCGGAAGCTCTGCGGGAAGTCAAGGTGACTAGATTTAACAGAGTGCCTGGAGATTCCGGGTGCTCACGGGCTGTTGGATGTCCCTGGAAATGTCCTTGCTTGGTGTTCTCAGTATTTTTTTTTTTTTTTCTTTTGTTTTCTTGAGACAGGGTCTTGCTATGTAGTCCAGGCTGGCCTTGAGCTCACTTTGTAGTCCAGGCTGGTCTCGAACTAGCAATGATCCTCCTGTCTCAGCCTCCCAGTGCTGGGATTATAGGCGTGCGCCACCATGCCCTGCAGCATCCTCAGTATTAAGGGGGATGAGATAGGTTCTGTGAAGTCAGGGTTGACCAACCTCTCGTTGCCAGCTTTAGACAGCCACCCCCCGGGGAACTGACGTGGCCGGTGGCTGTAGTAGAGCTGGACAGGGGGCCGGCTGAACTTTAAGGTAGTAAAGGAAAAGGCCGAACGTGAAGGCTCTGTTTTGATTTTAGCGATCTATTGGGTATCTGTAGACAAAGCCATTGTATTCCAGCCAAAGGAGTTTTTAAGTCTCTTACTGCTTCAGAAGAAAATGCAAATCTTGCCTTTAATGAGTAACGTAATAAGGGCCAAGGATTTTGTTTCTCCTTGTCCGGTTGGCCTCTGACTGTTGGGGTGGGATTTCCCACCTCCCTCCCTGCCGGGTGTCAGCATCCTCTTTCCCTGCAGCTGTCTGTGGTTCCTCCTCCCCTTGTCCTTCATGCCTGCGTGTGTGGGCACATGTGTGCATTGAAGTGAGCACGTGTGTGTGTGTGTGTGTGTGTGTGGCCTCACGAGGGGCTGAGCACACGCAGACTTTCCCCAGGCATGGGGAGCACTCCGCCCTCTCAGGACCACGGCCCCTATCAGCAGGAGTGGCAGGGGAGAAACCTCACTCAGCAGCATTTTCCTCTCGCAGCCTCTGGGGCTCAGCCTTTGAGCTCCTGTCCCTGCCCTGCCAGCGTGGGCACCTGCTCAGGGACAGAGAGGGCTTCTCACACGGGGCAGGGCCTCCGCAGCCATCTCTAGCTTTGCTCCCAGGAGTTCCCGGCACTGCTCCAGCCCCGCTGCGTGGGGCCTCCCTCACGTCTATCTTATCCTGGGGGTGTCTGGGAGCCTGCGCCTCTGCTCCGTGTTGCTGTGCGGCTCGCTGCACGTCACCCTGGCCCTTGTTATGGTTTGTATCTTGATGTTCCCCAAAGCCTCATGTGCTCATAGCTGGGGCTTTGGGGAGGCGATTGGAGCCCTGGGGTGTGATACCTCACATCAGTGCGTACACACGCACACACACGCAGGGCCCCGCCCAAGGGGGGCCTCTGATGTCATCCTTGAAGTCCCAAGCACCAGTGAGCCACTGATGAGTTCATAGCTAGGTGTGGTGCGGGGAGGTGAAGCAGGGTTGGAGGAGGTGGTCCCTGGGGGCGTGGCCTGGAAGGGCCTCTCCCTCCTCCTCCCTTGATCTCTCCCCGTTTCCTGTTGAGCATGGTTTGAGCTCTTTCTTCTCTGCCAGGGGTCTCTGCCATGCCATTCTGCCTTGGAACCAGGCGACTACAGACTGAAAGCTCTGCAAACTGTGAGTGAAAATAAACTTTTCCTCCCTTAAATAGTGTGTGTCTGATATTTTGTCAGCCAACTAGATCAAGAGGTTCCTCCTGGCAAGGGACTCTTGTTTGTCCTAGATGCATGCAGCTGGCTGTTAATAAATGCTCCCTGCACTACTGTGCATAGGGATTAAATCCTGTAACCTGTTAGGAGGAGGAAAACTTTTGTGTTGGGGATAACAGAAGGGCCTGTCCGGCTTGGGCCTTCTGCAAAGACAGGGAGGCAGTTGTGTGTTGGGAGGGTGGTCCAAGAAGAGGGGAGATCCTCACCTTTCTCTTCTCAGGGAGCAGTTGGATTGGGGCGCATTGTGGGTAGAGTAATGTGAGGGGATGCTGGTTTGGGCAAAGATGCTGACTTTGTCCCGCTGCCTGTCTGTGGAGAGTCAGCTTTCTCATGAAATGCATCTGAATGTGAGCTAACACTGCAGACAGTGAACACTTTTGTGCAGTAAGTCGTGTAACCAGTTTGGGACCTGCAGTGAGGTTGGTGCTTAGACGGCCTGCAGTTCACAGGCAGGCCCAGAGCCGCAGAGCGAGAAGGAAGGGGCCCGTGTCCCGGACTACCCAGTGTGGAGCAGGATTCCGCCCAGGTCGCCCCACCCCAGGGTCTGTGCTGTGGCCACGGTGACCTCCATCTGAGATGGGAAAATGAGCCCTGATCCTTCTTTTCCCTCTGACAGCCGGAGGGACACGATCAGACTGGCAGTCATCATGCCCTCTCCTGGTCACCCTGGAGGGGGCCCAGGTGACCCTACAGTGTCCTCCCACCTCTGGCTGCTGGGCAGCTGCTCTCCAGGCCACAGCCCTGACAGAGCCACAGCGTGGCCGACAGACAGCGATCCCCAAACCCAGACCCTGCACCTGTCTTTGAGGAGTGGCTCCTGACAGGGCAAAGATCCAGGAGGGAGTGGTCCCCAATGTCATCCTTGAAGTCCCAAGCACCTGTGGGCCATAATCAGAGCTGTCACGCCTCCTGGACACCTCGAAAGCAGCAGCAGCAGCAGCAGCAGCAGCAGCAACTTCAGCTCCGCCACTTCCGTGGAAATACAGGAGCTGTCCCTCAAACAGCTGCTTCTCCTGCAGTTCCCTTGGCTGTCACCAGGACCCTGGGGCTGTGCTAGAGCCCCGCAGCCACTCCGGGAGACATTTGTCTTGGCCACAGCAGGCCTGAAACACGGACCTATCCCAGACAGTTCCACTCTGGAGCCACTGCACAAGACTCGGCCCTGATCCTGCCCCCTCCATTACTACAGTGAAGGGCCTGCAAAAGGTGCATGAATCCTAGAGTCTGTGCGTGTGGAGGGCCCTCTCTCTCTCTCTCTCTCTCCATCTCTCTCTCCATCTCTCTCTCTCTCTCTTCTCACTCTCACATTCCGGGGGAACCTGGACAGGAGCTCCAGGAAGTCAGACAGTAAAGAGCCCAGGAGAGCTGGGCGTGAACACTAAGAGCAGCAGCGCAGTGAGAACCAAGACGAGCAAAGACCTGTGGGGACCCTTGCAGATCCGTGAAGATCAACAGAAGGTGCTGAAAAAATTCCAGAAAGCTGAGCCAGGCGTGGTGGCACACACATGTAATTCCAGCTCTTGGGAGGCCGAGGCGGGAGGTTGCTGTGAGTTTGAGGCCAGGCTGGGTTTTACAGTGAGTTCAAGACCAGCCTGAACTGTACAGGGAGCTCCTGTCTCGAAAAACAAAACAAAACGAATTCCAGAAAGCCGCCGAGGAGGTAAAGCGCCCTGGCTGCTGAGGAGCTGACTGGTGACTGGGAGCTGTAACACCGAGAGCTGTGGCACTGACACCAGGAACAGGAGCCAGTGGCGCTCAAAGAACAAGCCGGTGACGTCGAGTGGCACTGGGCAATCTATTGGATTTCTTTTACTCCTTTTCCGGTTTCTGTGATTTCTTGTCTGAGTCTTCCTTTCTGCGGGAAGCGCCCCGCTGTCTGCCACATGCTGACCGCAAGGGGGCAGCAGAGGCCGAGGAAGCCAGGTTGGCCCCCTTGGGCGGCCTTCTCAAGAGGCCCCAAAAGCTGCTCCTGTTTTTCCGCCAGAGACCTGCTGCTTTAGACGGGATTCCCGAACCGTGGAACACGCCCTTCCACAGTTCAGCGACACGTTTTGAACATGCAGTTAACAAAAATGCACAAGCAGCACACAGATTATGCAAACGAATGATATTCAAAAGAGACAAGATTAAAGGCTGTAATGAGATTAAAAGCGGTAATGTGTCCTTCGCCTCTCCTCAGTCCCCCAGATTCCCAGAGTGGTCCCAGTGCTGGGGCCCCCAACCCGGTGGCCTTTTACGCCTCAGTTGTGCCCTGGGAAGCGTGGGTCTGTCAGGGTCTGTCCACAGGGCTCTGTGACCCCGGGGTACTGTTTCTGCTCCTGGTGAGTTTCCGTTCTCACTGTGTTATATATTAAAGCATCAAGGGAATAAAGTCTAAAATGTTCGGAATAAGCCTGTCATGGTAGCGCACGCCTATTATCCCAGCAGCATGGGAGGCTGAGGCAGGAGGATTGCAAGGCCAACATCTGAGACCAAGCCGACCCTCTTGGGGTGGGGAGGTGGTGAGCTCTTCCCAGGCCCCCGGACGAGGGCTCCCCCACAGCAGCGCCGGTGCTGGCTCACCGGCACGGAGCCGCTGACCTTCATTGATGAGGAAACTTGCTTGAGAATCTCTGGGCCGATGTGTCCCATCTGCTGCCCTGTTGCTGGATGCGTCAGGGCCAAATGCCAGCAGGAGCCCAGCCCCCCTTCCCGCCTCCCTCCCCTGCTTTTTTTTTTTTGCGGTACTGGGGATCGAACTCAGGACCCTGCGCTTGCTCGGCAGGCGCTTATTCCACTGAGCTGTATCCCCAGCCCCCTCCCCTGCTTTTGAGATTAGAATTTGATTTCATAGGTACACGTCTGCAGTATGTAATGATCACATTCCTGGCAGGGGTTGGTGCAGGTACTAATTTATTCTAATTTTTTATTTAATTTTTATTTCTTTTATTCTAATTTTTTTGACTATATATTCTACATTTTAGTCCTCTGGAGTGTAGCTGGCAATTCCCCCCCATCCTCTAGTTTTTCTCTTCACCGTATTGGGTGTTTCCTTTGCTGCCCAGAATATTTTCAATTTGATATAATCTCATGTGTTGGCTTTTTTTGTTTTTTGGTACTGGGAATCGAATTGAGGACCTTGTACTCGCCAGGCAGGCGCTTGTGCCACTGAGCTATCTCCCCGGCCTCCATGTGTTGATTATTGATGCTGTTTGTTGTTCAGAAAGTCATTACCTATGCCTGGAGGTCTTTCACTTCTTTGATGAGGTTAAACCCTAACCATTCGATTTCTCATGAAGCTATTGTGAACTGTGTTGGTTTCCTCTTTTGTTTCTTACTGAGTTCTTATCGGTGTGCAGGGACACTATTGATTGTTCTCTGTCGATCTTGTAATTGAGCCTCACTGCTGAATTTCGACATTAACTCCGGGAGTCTTTGGATGGAATTTTTTGGGCCTTCCTTATGTAGGGTCAGGTCGTCTGCAAGTCATGACATTTGATTTCTTCCTTTCCCACACATATCTCTTTTTATCTCTTTCTCTTGCCTGATCGCTCCGGTTACTGTTTCAACTACAGTATTATACTGAACAGAAATGGTGATGGGGATAGCCTTATCTTACATCCGATTTTATTTTATTTACTTTTACTAATTAAATTTACTGGCACATTTTATTTGTTTTTATTTTTATTTTTTATTTTTTTTGAGACAGGGTCTCACTCTGCAGTTCAGGCTGGCCTTGAGCTCATTTTATAGCCCAGGCTGGCCTCAAACTTGCAACGATCCTCCTGCCTCAGCCTCCCGAGTGCTGGGATTACAGGTGTGCACCACCATGCCCAGCTCTTACTGGTACATTCTAAAAAAAAAACAAACAATTCCTTTATTATAAATAATGAAAACTGATAAAATTGGAAAAGTAGGCAAAGATTCTCTTTCAACAAAAATTAAATACAACTGCTCAAAATTGGGTAATGCAGTACCAAACACTTGGATTTTCTTTTCAAACAATGGTACTAAATAAATATAGCCTTGTAAGGGGGCTGGGTGAGGCAGCACTGAGGACTGAACCCAGGGCCTTCACACTGAGCTGCATCCCTAGTCCTTTTTTAAAATTTTGAGACAGTCTCACTAAGTCCCTAAATTACCCAGGCTGGGATCTAACTTTGCTGTTCCTGCCTCAGCCTCCCAGAGTGCTTGGATCACAGACATGTGCCACTAAGTCCAGTTCTGGTGATTTTTAAAATAGCATTTCATTATTCCTAAAAGCATGTTGCATGAAGCTTTATTTAAATTAATTCTGCTATACTAATCATAATCTTTTTAATGCTTAAACACCATTAGAAGTGGAAATTTCCATGTGGACTCAGTGAAAAAATGTCCATGTTTACATATTTTATTCTCCAGAGGAGTCACTGATAGACCTCTTGGCTGTAACACCCTTTCCCATGAAAACATTATCGACTCATGAGTCATCTGAATTTCAGTATTAAGGAGACTTCCCATGTTTATAAGTTCTTCTAAATTTGTTACAACTTCTGTTGGGGACCACTATAAAGTGGCTCTGAGCAGGATTTAATATTAATCAATTGGCTTTTCATATTTACTTGGGAGTTGTCCGAGTCTTAGGCACTTTGTCTGCAGATGGGCAGCTGATTCACAGTAGATGAACCTCTATGAGTCGCTGGTCACTGCTGAGGCCTGTACTGGCCTGTGAAGCTGTGCTGCCTGAGGACAAGGTGACCGCAGGTGCGGACGTCTGGCTCCTACTTCCATTAACTTTAAGGAAACTCTGGCTTGCAGCCCTGCTGTGAAGCCTTCCTGGAGATAACAGAGCTCTCCTAAATTAACATAATAGTACTTGGAGGGGTCCTTGAAAGGATTCCCGAGTCCTGCCCAGATTCCTGCTCAGATTCCTGCATTTTCTTCTGTATTCCCCCTCCCTTGTTTGAAAAACCTAATAAAAACGGGAGACCCAGAAAAGTCTTTGGCTAATTGAGAGAATACAGAAGCTGGAAAGGAATCAGTCCCTCCTGGACGCCCCGAAATCATACTCCACTGTCTCAGTTTTTATTTACGCCTTCGTCCGTCCACTCGCTTGGGAGACTGC